>PVIC010036362.1:0-18621 GCA_004025085.1 Thryonomys swinderianus
TGTCAAACAAATGAAACTGGCCCAGGATGGGGGACTGAACCAAGGCCTCTGCACTGATCTACATCCTCTCCCTTTTTTTAATTCTAAGGCATGCTCTCCCTAAGTCACCCAGGTTGGGACTGAGGTTCCAATCCTCCTGCCTCAGCCTCTAAGATTGAGTTACTGGTGTGAGTCACCATGACCAGCTTTTGATGTACTATTTCTAATAGATCCTCTCTTTTCTATCATCCTTATATTAAAATAAGTAGCACAATGTTCCTTAATGGGACTGTGCAGTCAGACAAGTTAAGTGATCAGCAAAGGGAACTGAGACAGTATTTTCTTCTATTCTTCCAAAAGGCATGTGGCTTTATAGTTGTTATAAAAGCTTCACACATTCATTAAAAATGACTTATATACATGCTGGGCATGGAGACACGCCCACCAACAATCAACACCATATACCACAATGCCGGACGTGGTGGCTCACGCCTGTAATCCCAGCACTCGGGAGGCAGAGACGGGAGGATTGCTGAGTTCGCGGCAGCTTGCCTGGGCACCATAGTGAGCTCAGGGCCAGCCTGAACTACAAAGTGAGACCATGTCTCAAAAAAAAAAAAGACATATACACAAAAGTATAAATAAGAAAATAATAACCACAAAAACCCTAACACTACTATCAGTACTACTGATAACATTTTTTGAGTCATTTCTCTATGCATACACATGTACATAAACGTATAATGAAATCACACATGCACTTACGATATGCATTTATAAGTTGGGGACTGACTGAACAGGCAAGCACCATATGTGTGGTCACGTTTTCATTTTTAACATTTGCATGGAGTACTATGTAGGTTCCATGAGAACAGGGAGCATCTGTCATTTCAATTCTTAATTTTCAGAATCTCACATAGAAGATGTCATATAATAAATGTTAATTTAAAAATAATTATCAATGGGGCTAGAGATTTAGCTCAGTGGTTCCGGTGCCTGCCTTGCAAGTGCAAGGTCCTGAGTTCGATCCCTAGTAATCACATACAATGCTGGACATGGTGACTCATGCCCATCAATACCACATACCACAGTGCCGGGCATGGTGGCTCACGCCTGTCATCCCAGCACTCGGGAGGCAGAGACAGAAGGATTGCTGGGCTCGAGGCTTGCCTGGGCTACATAGTGAGCTTAGGGCCAGCCTGAACTACAAAGCGAGACCCTGTCTCAAAAAAAAAAAAAATTATCAATACATATTTATTTACAAGAACAACTGCTCCTGTTACCTTTTCTTAACCACTTACTGTAATATAAACCAGGGAATATGCTAAGGGCATGTTTCATTTTTCACATATACTTTATAAGGTAGGTGTTATTATCATTTTATTTTACTAAAGAGGAAACATTAAAGACCTGAGAGTTTGTTACAAGGTCTAAGATAGTGAAGAAGTGAGATTTCCCAGGTTTACTGATTCCAGAGTCACTTAATTATTTATTCACAGCTGAGTGATGTGTATGTATATATGTATGTGTGTGTGTGTTGTGTGTGTGTATGTGTGTGTGTATATATATATATATTTTTTAGTGTTTTAGGGACAAGGTCTCACTTGGTAGTTCAGACTGGCCCTGAACTTACTATGTAGCCCAGGCTAGCTTCAAACTCATAGCAATCTTCCTGCCTCTGCTCCCAAGTGCTGGAATTACAAGTGTAAACTACCATGCTCCATTTGTTCCTCTTTTCAATTGTAAAAGATCTATTTCTCTACTTCCTATTACTTTCCTCTTTATATTTTGGGTTTCTCACATAAGAGAAACCATGAGATATTTTAAGCTTTTGTGTCTGATTTATTTCACTTAACATTTATGGTCCCAAGGTGTGGGAGACAGGGTAAGAGGATGTAGCCTTTGTAGCAAGCTCCAGTTCACCATGAATCCCATAGCAAAAGGATTAACAGCCAACAAACAACAAAATCAGAACCTTGAAGAAAAGCCTAAGCCTGGGCTTCATTCTTGCTGCTCATACGCACAGCAGTGGCAGCAAAAGGCCAAATACCACACAAGCAGAAAGGGTGCCAAAGCCCTGAGGTTGCTGCATCCTTATTTGGTACAAAGCCTTCACACCCATTACCTAGCATGCATAGAACAGGGTGATTATCCACAATAATCCCTGTAGCTGAAGATCTTATAAGGCAGGACAGACATCCTTAAATCAGAGTAAATCTTAAAACCAATAATCCTAGTGGATTTAAACTATAATGAGTAATCCTTATAAAGTCCTGCAAGGCGGGGCAGATGTCCACAATAATCCCAGTAGTTGATCTGGCAGAGCAGGGCAGACATCCTCAAATCCAAGTAAATTGTAAATTCAAGTAAGTCATCTACAGTTCCTGATACCAAAGTGCACCCATTTTCCAACAAATGACTTTTTTATGGCAGAGTAATACTTACATTATGTGCAAATACCACCTTTTCTTTACCCATCCATTTGTTGATGGACATTTAGGTTGTTTCCAAGACTGAGCTATCATGAATTGTACCGCTATAAACATGGGTAATGCATGTATCCTTGTAATATGATATCTTTAATTCCTTTGGGAAGATACCAATGTAGGAACAGATTAGAAGAGTGTAGGCAGGAAAAACAGGGCAAGACCTGGGTGGCTGATAATCATAAAATTATAACATGCTTACTATGCACTGTGCTTGAGAAAACCCCTGGCAGAACTATCACCTACATTTACTGTGTGAGCTTTATTCCTTCCCAGAAACAAAGGCTAAGACTGGTTGGCCTAGATTACACCAGTGAAACAGTTACTTTTAGGAGTCAGCTTACCCTACGAGTACACCCCAAAACCCAATAGGCAACCCTGCTCAGGATCTCCTCTCTTGCAACCCACTTTGCTGTTAAAGAGCTTTTCCTGCATTTGCCACCCTATAAATAAGCTTTTGTTTTGGACTACATCAAGACTGACTTCCTTGTTCTCTGTCAAGAGGTGTGGGCTTTGAACCAGTCTCACTTCACTTCTTCATTTGTCGAAGGAGTGAGGGGTGTGAGACCCACAGAAAAATGGGGAATTGTTACAGGGAATCCCTATCTCCCTCTGAGATTTCCGGATGTAACGAGTGGGAACATGTCCAGGATCCAGGAAAAGATCACTGATGGCCCCCCAACAGGGTCAGTACACCCAGCCTACACAAAAGTCAGTGAGGGGGCCAGAGGATTAGCTCAGTGGTTCTGGCGCCTGCCTTGCAAGCGCAAGGTCCTGGGTTCAATCCCGGAAACCACATACAATGCTGGGCGTGGAGACTCACGCCCACCAACAATCAATACCGCATACCACAGTGCTGGGCGTGGTGGCTCATGCCTGTAATCCCAGCACTCGGGAGGCAGAGATAGGAGGATTGCTGAGTTCGAGGCTTGCCTGGGCTATATAGTGAGCTCAGAGCCAGCCTGAACTACAAAGCGAAACCCTGTCTCAAAAAAAAAAAAAAAGTCAGTGAGGGAGGACACTCCCTCCTTTTCTTGCTTTCTGGCGATATCCCCTACCATGATCTAGCATGGTGGAAATCTGGCTAGGCCCCTTGTTGGGTATTAGGGAACTCTTGGGACTGGGGCACTGAAATGTAAAAAAGGTAAAATCATAATAGCTACTGCCAAAATCCAGAAAATTATTAGCAACTATTTCAAAAACATACATGTCAAACAAATGGAGAGCTCAGAAGCAATGGAGAGTCCTGGAGACATATGAATTTCCAAAACTGAACCAAGACTTAAAAATCTTCAACAGTCCAGTAAAAGAAAATAAAACTGAAGCAGTAAATAACACAAAAAAATTCCAGAAAAGAAAACTACCAAATTTGAAAAGCCCAAGACCTATTAGCTTCACAGCTGAGTTCTATAAGAACTTCAGGGAAGATCTAAAAACAACCAATACTCCTCAGACGTTTGTTTGTTTGTTTATTGAGACAGGGTCTCACTTTGTAGTTCAGGCTGGCCCTGAGCTCACTATGTAGCCCAGGCAAACCTCAAACTCAGCAATCTTCCTGTCTCTGCCTCCCGAGTGCTGGGATTACAGGCATGAGCCACCACACCCGGCACTGTGGTATGTGGTATTGATTGCTGGAGGGTGTGAGTCACCATGCCCAGCATTATTGTATGTGGTTACTGGGATCGAACTCAGGACTTTGCGCTTGTGAGGCAGGTGCCAGAACCACTGAGCTAAATCTCTGGCCCATTTTAAATTTTTTTTTTTTTAAGACAGGGTCTCACTTTGTAGTTCAGACTGGCCCTGAACTCACTATGTGGCCCAAAACTAGCCTTGATCTGACAGCAATCCTCCTGCCTCTACCTCCCAAATGCTAGCATTACAGGTGTGAGCCACCACACCTGGCATTGTGATAGTGATACCAGGGATTGAATTTGGGACTCTGTGCTTGCCAGCCAGACACCAGAACCATAGAGCTAAATCCCCAGCCCAAACTTTTTTTTTTTTGCTTTTTGAGACAGGGTCTCGCTTTGTAGTTCAGGCTGGCCCTGAGCTCACTATGGTGCCCAGGCAAGCTGCCGCGAACTCAGCAATCCTCTTGTCTCTGCCTCCCGAGTGCTGGGATGACAGGTGTGAGTCACCACGTCCGGCATTGTGGTATGTGGTGTTGATTGTTGGTGGGCGTGAGTCTCCACGCCCAGCATTATATGTGGTCACCGGGGATCGAACTCAGGACCTTGTGCTTGCGAGGCAGGCGCCGGAACCACTAAGCTAACCCTCCGGCCCCAAACTTTTTAATGAAATTGAGTGTACTTCCAAAATCATTCTCAGAAGCTAACATCCTGATCCCCAAACCAGATAAAGATCCAACCAAGAAAGCCCATTTCTCTAATGAACATAGATGCAAAAATCCTTAACAATACACTGGCAAACAGAGTATAAAATATCTTCAAAATGGTCATATCATGAACAATTAGGCTTCACCCCAGGAATATAAGGATGGTTCAACACACAAATCAATAAATGCAAATCATCACATAAACAGAAGCAAGGACAAAAAACCCCACATGACCATCCGAACAGATGCAGAAAAAGCCTATGACAAAATCCAACATCCATTCATGGTAAAAACTACAAAGAAAATAGGTATAAGAAGGTCCTTGTCTCAACATGATAAAAGCCCTTTATGACCAGTCTACTGCCAGTATCATATTAAATGGGGAAAAACTGAAAGCCTTTCCTCTAAAATCAGGAACAAGACAATGATGTATTATTACTCCTGTTCTACACTGTCTTTGAGCATCAGGCAGTCGGGGAAGAGAGAGGAAAAAGGGATACATATAGGAACGGACAAAGTCAAAATATCATTATTTGCAGATGATATGATCCTTTACTTATGAGAGCCAAAAAACTTTGCCAAAGACTCATAGAATTTAAAGCCAAATTCAGCAGTGTAGCAAGATAAACACATAAAAATCAGTAGCAGGGCCAGAGATTTAGCTCAGTGGTTCTGTGCCTGCCTAGCAAGCACAAGGTGCCTGGTTCCATCCCTGGTAAGCACATATAATGATACCAGGTGTGGTGACTCAACCCACCAGCAATCAGTATTACATACTACAGTGCCAGGTGTGGTCACTCATGCCTGTAATCCCAGCACTCAGGAGGCAGGAGGATTGCTGAGTTCGAGGCTTGCCTGGGCTACATAGTGAGCTCAGGGCCAGCCTGAACTACAAAGCGAGACCCTGTCTCAAAAGAAAAAAAAAAACCAGTAACATTCCTTTTCCCTTCCAGGTGTCAAATGGGTGGTGTTGGAGGGAAAGTGCTTGCACCTGTGAAAACAGTTCCAGGCCAAGATCAGGCATCCCCCACAGGGTCAGCACCTTGGGTGTTTGACCCAGAGGGCCTCCCTCTCAGTGTCACTTTCCTGCCAGAGATGGAGCTTTTGCCTCTGCCCTCGGATACTGGTCTCATTTTGTCCTCCCAAAATGGAGACCCCAAGGCTCTGTGACCTCAGCTTCCCTACCCTTCCTGGCCTGGGCCCATCTGCCACGACTTCCTGCTGGGCCCACACCTGGACTTGTGTTCTTTTTCCACTATGCAGCTCTGAGCCTCTGGCGTCTTCCCTCTACCCCATTCCTATACGCCAATGATGAACTCACTGAAAAAGAAATGAGGAGACCAATACCATTCACAAAAAAGTGTCAAAAAATGAGCTACTTAGGTATTAACCTAACTTAGGCAGTAACATACTACTACATGAAAAACACATCAGACTGAAAAAGGAAAGTGAGGAGGAAATGAAAATAGAAAAATATCCTCTATTCCTGAATATGAGGAACTAATAATCAAAATGGCTTTACTTCTAATGTAATCCCAACCAAGGTGCCACTGTCATCCCTCATATAACTAGATAAAATAATTCTACTTTTTTTTTTGACACAGGGTCTCACTTTGTAGTTCAGGGTGGCCCTGAGCTCACTATGTATGCCAGGCAAGCCTCAAACTCACAGCAATCCTCCTGCCTCTACCTCCCGAGTGCTGGGATTACAGGTGTGAACCACTACACCTGGCGTTGTGATATGTGGTACCAGGGATTAAACCTGGGACTTCTTTCTTACAAGGCAGGTGCCAGAACCATTGAGCTAAATCCCTAACCCAATCCTAAAATTTATATGGAATTAGAAGAGACCTAGAATAGCAAAAGCAATATCGGGTAGATAGCATCACAACACCAGACTTGAAGTTATATTATAAAGTTTACAGAGATTAAAATATAGCATGGTATTATTCTGGCACAGAAATAGGCATGTAAATCAGTGGAACAGAAGAGAACAAGCAGGAACAACCCCAGGCTCCTAAAGCTATTTGATCTTTGACAAGGGAACCCAAAACAAACCAGAGGTAAGACAGCCTCCTTAATAAATGAAGCTGGGAAAACTGGATAGCCACATGCAGAAGAGTAAGGCTAGACTCATGTATCTCACCATGTACTAACTAAAATAAAAATGTATCAAAGATCTAAATGCTAAAACAGAAGCACAACCTACTGGAAGAGAAAATGGTACAATCCTTGAAGACACAAGCATAGGCAAGAACTTTTTGAACAGAACCCCAAAGGTTCTGTCAAGAAACACTGTCAATATTTGGGATCACAGCAAATTAAAAAACTTCTGTATAGCAAAGGAAACAGCCAACAGAGTGAAGAGAATGGGAAAAATTTTGCCAGTTATGCCAAGCACAGAGGACTAACAAGAACTCATGAAAAACTAACTAACTAAATAAATACTCAAAATAAAAGACCTAATTCGAAAACAAGCAACTGAAATAAAAAGACACTTCTCAAGAGAAGGACAGGGCCAGAGGGTTAGCTCAATGGTTCTGGCGCCTGCCTCGCAAGCGCAAGGCCCTGAGTTCAATCCCTGGAA
The DNA here is from genome assembly GCA_004025085.1 of Thryonomys swinderianus. Lineage (NCBI taxonomy): Eukaryota > Metazoa > Chordata > Mammalia > Rodentia > Thryonomyidae > Thryonomys > Thryonomys swinderianus. Next base: position 7,388 of record PVIC010036362.1, read on the forward strand.
ACCATATACAATGCTGGGCGTGGAGACTCATGCCCACCAGCCATTAATACCACATACCACAGTGCTGGGCGTGGTGGCTCACGCCTGTAATCTCAGCACTTGGGAGGCAGAGACAGGAGGATTGCTGAGTTCCAGGCTTGCCTGGGCTACATAGTGAGCTCAGAGCCAGCTTGAAACTACAAAGCGAGACCCTGTCTCAAAAAAAAAAAAAAAAAAAAAAAAAAAAAAAAAAAAAAAAAGAGAGAAGGACAATGGTCAACAAATATTTAAAAAAAAAGCTCATAATTGCTGGCCAACAGAAAAATGCAAATCAAAATTACACTGAGGCTGTGTGAATGTCTATAATCCCAGCACTTGGGAGGCAGAGGCAAGAAGAGTTCTGTTGAGTTTGAGGCCAGGTTAGATTGCATAGTGAGACTATGTCTCAAAAAGCAAAACAAACAAACCTACACTGAGATACCTCTTATGCCAGAAAGAATGGGAATCAAAACAAAAGCAAAAACAAACAAAAATACCCAATAACAACAAAAGAACTAATAGTAACAAATGATGGAGAGGATGAAGAATAAAAGCAACACTAATATGTTGTTGATGGGACTATAAACCAGTACAACTGCTATAGAAATCAGTGTGCAGAGTCCTCAAAAATCTACTACTTGAAATTCCATTTGACTTAGATATTTCCCTGCTAAGTATCTTCTCAAAGGGTTAAAATCATTGTATTATAGGATACATGTATACTCATGTTCATAGTAGCACGATTTATAGCTAGATCTTGGAAACAGTGTACATGTCTAACAGTTGATGAATGGATAAGGAAAGCAAAGAGTACTACATTGCCATAAACAAACATAAACTTGAGGCACTGTAGCTAAATAAATGTAATTCGAGAACATAATGCTAAGGGAAAAAAAGTCAGACACACAAGCTTGAATTTTTTTTTTTTTTTTTTTTTTTGCTTTTTGGAGACAGGGTCTCGGTTTGTAGTTCAGGCTGGCCCTGAGCTCACTATGGTGCCCAGGCAAGCTGCCGCGAACTCAGCAATCCTCCTGTCTCTGCCTCCTGAGTGCTGGGATTACAGGCGTGAGCCACCACGTCCGGCATTACAAGTTTGAATATTGTGTGGTTTTTCTTATATAAGAAACACTACACACACACACACACACACACACACACACACACACACACACCACACACATCTAGGAAGTCCCTGATTTATAAACATTTGAGTTGCAAACTTATACAGGTGTGCTATATAAGATTCATAGATGTACTGCATAAGACGCATTTTGTGGGATTGTGAATGAATTTAACTTAATGTTTTCCTAGAGTGGAACTCATTTCTTTCTTTTTTAAAAAAAAGTACCAAGGATTGAACTGGGCCCCTGTGCCTCCAAGGTAGGTGTGGTACCACTTGAGCTAAATCTTTGCTGGAATTCATTTCTAAATCTAGGACTTACTGTACACACAAATAAAGAGCAAAATAAAGGAGAGATAAGTAGGAAGAAGGGAGAAGTTTAAATTCTTTTCCAAATTACAAATTCCTTTTTGCTTTAAATTTTTTTTTTTTTTTTTTTTGAGACAGGGTCTCACTTTGTAGTTCAGGCTGGCCAAGAGCTTACTATGTAGCCCAGGCAAGCCTGGACAGCAATCCTCCTGCCTCTGCCTCCTGAGTGCTGGGGTTACAGGTATGAGCCACCACGCCTGGCAAAAATATTTCAATATATATGCTACAAAGTAAGCTCAAAGCTAGCTTGACCTATATAGCACAACCCTGTCTTTAAAAAAAATGTTATTTTGTTTCATTTATACTACTAGTTTATCTTTGTTGAAAAGAAAGCTTTATGTTATTATGTGTTTGTTTCTTTTTTGGTTTATACCTTGTACTCTGGGAAATTACATTTTGAAGATAAGGATATACACTGTAATAACTACAGTTATTCTTATTTGAATATGAATTTTTTTCATAAAATTTAAAAAATAGTATTTTTATGTTAATAATAGAAAAGTGAAGGACAATTTAGTGAAATTCCACTTTTAAAAATAATCACAATATAAAAGTATTCATTGTAGGAAATGTGGGGAACACTGAACACTTCAATGAAAAGTTCTGTCATATTAGAGCTATAATAACATTTCTTTTTTTTTTTTTGAGACAGGGTCTCATTTTGTAGTTCAGGCTGGCCCTTAGCTCACTATGTAGCCCAGGCAAGCCTCAAACTCAGCAATCCTCCTGCCTCTGCCTCGCGAGTGCTGGGGTTACAGGTGCGAGCCACCACGCCCGGCACTGTGGTATGTGATACTGATGACTGGTGGGTGTGAGTCACCACACCCAGCATTGTATGTGGTTACCAGGATCAAACTCAGGGCCTTGCGCTTGTGAGGCAGGTGCTGGAACCTCTGACCTAATCTCTGGCCCTATAATAACACTTTTAATAAAGTTGGTGGAAATTTCTAATGATGTTAAAAACAGATGCCAAAAATAATGTGCCAAAGTTAAACATGATTATCTTTTGTATGAATCTTAGAATTATTTTTTCAATAAGATTTAAATTTCTAGATATATATAATCTTGAAATACAACAGAAAATAAGAACTAAAAAAATCTATCATAATTTTTTAAAAAACATAACAATGTACAGAATTGCTTAGGGAAAGAATATCTCTATTCAATGCCAGGAATAACTAGGTCACATCACATATTTAGCCAAATTGTCTTTTTTTCTTTTTTTTAGATATTATTCTTTTTTAAATTTTTTATATTATTTGCATTATTCAGTAAACTTCATTGGTACATTATATACACAGCTCACAATCACACAAAACATTGGGGAACATAAGTACTCTTTTATTTTTTTCCAAATCATATTTATTCCTTCCCCTCATTGCATTCCCACACCAAATTCTCAAATTGTCTTTTAAAAATAACTGATACTAATTGTTTTAGATCAACAGACACATAATCTAGAGCTCTAAATATCTATTTACAAAGTTTGACAGCATTACAGTTAATATGTAAAAAAGGTAAACAAAACTATTTTGGTACTGAATGCTTCTGGATACATCTATCCTAAGAAAATAGTTATGATTTACAGATCATTTTGAGGCAGGCATCGGAACCACTGAGCTAACCCTCCGGCCCCTACAGATCATTTTGAGAGCCATCCTCCTTCATCCTCCCTTTTGAATATTTAAAGTGTAATAGAAGAACTTATTACCTGAGTACCAGAAGTCGCCACGTTGGTCTCTGCCACTCCTTGACCTTCATTCTGCCGCTCAGCCTCGTGTAAACCAGCTTCATGTTTGTTCTGAGATGACCTCTGCTAACAGAGTTAGCATCATTACATACAAAAATGGTACTCGCTTTCTTAGCTCATAGCCTCTTTTCTTTTCTGTTTTTAAGCTTTGAATGCATCAGTTACCCAGGCTGACAGAGGCAGGAACTGTACGTTATACTTTGTAACCTCCAGTGTGTCTAGCAGTCGGCTATCTCGGTAAGAGGAAAGTGAAGTGTGTCCCTTGAACACTATGGCTGCACAAGACAAAGGATTTTCTGAGACTCACAGAAACACCATCCCTCACCAGCTGTGCTCATATCACTATCAGGAATAAAACCCAGAGTTAACTGCCTTTTCTGCAAAATCACACAATTCTGGCATTTAATGGAGCAGCATACACAACAATCACTTAAGCTTACAAACACGTTCTGTTTGGCATATTTATACATAGAACATGCACATTTTCTGTTAGTAAAAGTCACATGAAACCAGATGACAAGCTCTAATGAATAAAACTGAAAACCATACTAATGCAGCCACCATCTGTTACATGAAATGAAAGATTATATCTAGTTAGACCAGTAGCTTCAAAACAGATTACATCTAGTACAATGCACTCTGTAAAAACTTCACTGCACAGCCACAAAGTAAAACAATTTTCTATTATCTTATAAAGAAGCCCTATATACTTGCTCTAGAAAAATGATACCCTATAATAAAATTTACATTTGAAAATTTGACATGATAACAGACAACTACACAAAATGGCTTCCACTGGAGTTTAACACCAAGCTTCCCTGGACCATTTAAAAATATGACTTAAAAACTAATTTACATGCAACATTTCTCTCAATGTTGTAGTTACATGTAAGAAAAAGGAACAGCACCCAGTAATTATAAACAGAAGAAAAGAACAGCATTACCTGAAACTCATACTACCAAAATCAACAAAATCAACAAGAGTGGAAATATGCAAAGTCGAAAAAGATAAAATCAATCAAAGACTGCAAAGATGTGATACTAACACAAGAGGAGAAGTAAAAAATATTTAAAGAAAAATAATTACTGACCGGGCTGGAGGGTTAGCTCGGTGGTTCTGGTGCCTGCCTCGCAAGCGCAAGGTCTTGAGTTTGATCCCTGGTAACCACATATAATGCTGGGCGTGGAGACACGCCCACCAACAATCAACACCGCATACCACAATGCCGGACATGGTGGCTCACGCCTGTAATCCCAGCACTCGGGAGGCAGGGACAGGAGGATTGCTGAGTTCGCGGCGGCTTGCCTGGGCACCATAGTGAGCTCAGGGCCAGCCTGAACTACAAAGCGAGACCCTGTCTCAAAAGCAAAAAAAAAAAAAAAAAAATTACTGACCATCTGCCTTGGTCAGATACTTGTCATAGGTGTTGGGGTTATAGTGTTAGCAAAACCAGACATTGTTCTGTGTTTTCCTGAAGCTTACAGTCTATTAAACAAATAAGAAATTTAAAAAGCTTATAGTTCATTCATAGTATCAATAACAAGAGAAAACAGTAAAGTTACAACTGACAAGTGCTATAAAAGAGGAGTATAAGGTACTATAAGAACAGGTAAAAGGGCCGGAGATTTAGCTCAATGGTTCCAGCGTCTGCCTAGCAAGCGCAAGATCTGGAGTTCAATTTCCAGTAACCACTCACAATACTGGGTGTGGTGACTCACACCTACCAGCAATCAGTACCACATACCACAGTGCCGGGTGTGGTGGCTCACCCTGTAGTCTCAGCACTCAAGAGGCAGAGCCAGGAGGATTGCAGAGTTTGAGGTTTGCCTGGCTATGTATGGAGCTCAGGGCCAGCCTGAACTACAAAGTGAGACGCTCTCTCTCAAAAAAACAAAACAAAACAAAACAAAAAACAGGTAACAGGGTTATGACATGGGATGGGCCTTGGGAAAGCTGTGTTAGGATGCACCATTTAAATGGAGAACTCAAGAATTAATAGTTAACTAGAAAAACACAGGACCTGAGATGGGACAAAGTCTGGCTTGTTGCAATAAATTAAAGAATTATGAGCCACAGTTGATGGTGCACACCTGCTATCACAGGACTGTTGGAGGCTGAGACAGGGCAACAATAAGTTCAAGCCCAATTTAGACAACTTCATGAGACTTTGTCTCTAAAGTTGAAAATGGGGGCCATGGAGGTAGCTCAGAAGTGCCACACCGTGCTTGGAAAGCTCAAAAGTCCTAAGTTTGACCCCAATTACCCCCTCCCCCAAGTTTATAATGGGCTGGGATGTAACTCTGTGCAAAGGCACTGCACTGGGGGTGAAGGAATGATGGAGCTGAAGCACTGAACTACAAAGTGAGACCTTGTCTCAAAAAAGTAAAATAAACAAATAAAAGGGCTGAGGATGTAGTTCAGTGCAAAGGCCCTACCTCGGTCAAATTCCTAGGACCACCACCACCACCACCACCACCAAAAAAAAAAAAAAGTTACACAGGTAAAGCTGATAGACTGGTGCTACACTGGCTATGGGGAGTGAAAAGAAATCTAGTGTTGGGCTGGGGATTTAGCTCTGTAATTCCAGCGTCTGCCTTGCAAGGGCAAGGTCCAGAGTTCAATTCTGGTACCACACACCACAGTGCTGGGAATGGTGGCTCATGCCTGTAATCCCAATAATCAGGAGGCAGAGGCAGGGGGATTGATGTCAATTTGAGGCTTGCCTGGACTACACAAGGCCAGCCTGAACTACAAAGCAAGACTCTGTCTAAAAAACAACGAAAATAACACACTAAAAAGAACAAAAAAGAAATCTAGTGTCAAGTGTTGTTCAAACAATCAACAATGAGTGTACTATTCATAGATACTGGTAAGACTGAAGAAGAATGAATGTTTTGGGAGAAGGGTGACTGATAAAGAGGGCTTAGAAGCACACTGTTTTTGGATAAATTGTATATAAAGTGGCTCTGACATACTGAAGCAGAAGTATAGAGTAGGAAAAGAATTTTAGAAATCTGGATCTTATGGCTAGAAAAACAAATTTGAGGGCCAATACCATAGGTTACTGAAACTCTAAGTATAAAGAGGACAGAGAGAAAAAAAGAAGCCTTAAGGAATACCTATAATTAATATCCAGGTAAAAAATGGGCCCATAAAGATCAAAGAGGTGGGAAGAAACCAAACAGTGATGATATGAATATAAGAAAATCTAATGTTCACTATTCAGTAATCACTTAGCACTTCTTGATTTATGTAATCATCATACCAACTCTATGAACTATTGTTATTGTCTCCATTTTGCAATCAAGAAGCAGAAGCACAAAGAACCTAAGTAACTTGTTTTCAGTTACACATCTAGTAAATGGCAGAGCCAGAACTGGACTTACAAGTCTGACTCTGGAGTCCAATCTACTACTTAACATTTACTACCTTTATGTTTTCTCCTCTTTCTTTCCTTAATTGCTTCCCTTTCTCTTTCCACTGTCCTAAGGCGCCAGGCCCATGTGAATTCTTGGATCACTGTATAAAATTTCTACTAACATTAAAGACAAAAGAAACTATTGCTATGTCCTATGAAAGAAAAATGTGAATTTCTTCGTGACCATAGCTGCTTTAAAACTTCTCCCAGGTTTTCTATGTTAGGTGATAGCACAGGGTGGTTTTTAAAAACAATTTTGCTAAGTTATATAAAATTCACAAATTTTCAGTGCACAGTTAAGTAATTTTCAGTAAAATGACCAACCCTCACTATAATCCAGCTTTAGAACACTTTCATCATCCCAGTAAGATCCTTCCTGCCACTTATAGTTAGTCTTTATTCACACTCACAGCTCCAGGCAGCCATTGATCTATTTTCTGTCTTTTATAGGTTTGTGTTTTCAGGACATCTCATATAAACTGGTATTATGGTTTTGGTTTATTTTACTTAGCAAGCTTTTAAGGTTCATTTATATTATACTATGTGCCAATAATTTATTACGTTTTATTGCAGAACAGTACCCCATTGTAAGGATGTAGCATATTTCATCTATAGACAATGCACTGTTCCCAATTTTGGGCCACAATGAATAAGCTCATTATGCACATCCAAGTAAAAGTCTTTGAGTGGATACATTTTTTTTTCATTTTTCTTCGATACCTAACAATGTGGCTGCTGGGCCACCATGGTGGTTCATTTTTTAAAAAATAAATTGAGTTTATTGGTACATATTTTTGGAATACACTCTTCATTTGGAATTTGTATCTATACATTCTGATTTTTTCTCTAGTCTTTTGTTCTCTTTTCTGAGAAACATCTTTTAACTTTTTTATTGAGCTTTTTTGTTTCTGCTACTATACTTTTAACTCCTATGGACTCTTATTCTCTAAAGGTGTATTCTTCTCTTTTCATATTTCACAAATGTACTATTTTTTCTTATTGTTAACAGTAATGTTAGTTTTACTAATTAATTTTTAATTTTAATTAATTTTATTTTAATTTTAAATTTCAATTAATTTTTAAATAATTATTTGAAAAAATTTTAGAGTCAGGGTCTAGCTTTGTAGTTCAGGCTGGCCCTGTGCTCACTATGTAGCCCAGGAAAGCCTCAAACTCAGCAATCCTCCCATCTTTGCTTCCCGAGTCTGGGATTACAGGCATGAGCCACCATGCTGGGCACTGTGGTATGTGGTACTGATTGCTGGTGGGTGTGAATCACCACACCCAGTATTGTTGTATGTGGTTACCAAGGATCGAACCAGGGATCTTGGACTTGGTAGGCAGGCTTCCAAACCACTAAGCTAAATCTCCAGCCCTGTTAAGTTTTATTTTTGAAGCTCTCTCCTTCCTTCTTCTCTCCTGAACAAGTGATCTATCAGTTTAACCATTATTAGAAACTCCCTTCAAAAACACATACTAGTCTGGGCCGGAGATTTGGCTCAGTGGTTCCAGCGCCTGCCTCTCAAGCGCAAGGTCCCTAGTTCAATCCCTGGTAACCACATACAACAATACTGGGCGTGGTACGTCCACTGGCAATCAGTACCTCATACCACAGATGCTGGGCTTGGTAGCTCAAGCCTGTAATCCCAGCACTTGGGAGGCAGAGGCAGGAGGATTGCTGAGTTCAAGGCTTGCCTGGGCTACCTAGTGAGCTCAGGGCCAGCCTGAACTACAAAGCGAGACCCTGTCTCAAAAACAAAAATAAAAACAAAAACAAAAACAAAAAAAACAAATACTAAGTCATTGGTGTCCATCTACATTTAAGAATAGGCGAGTCATGGAAAAGCTGAGTGAAATTCTATGCCCAAAGGTTGGAGTTTTGTCAATTACAGTGACCCTGTATTGTGGTTGAGGTAGGCCAAGTTGGTGAATCTTCCAATGTAAGAATGCTATTTAGCTCATATGTATGTACGTACATATGTATGCATATATATGCATTATGTGTATTTCTTTTGAGACAGGGTCTTGCTATGTAGTTCAGATCAGCCTTAAACTCACTATGTGGCCCAGGCTGGCCTGAAACTCTGGCAATTCTCCTGCCTCCACCTTCCGGTGCTAGGATTCCAGGCGTGTGTCACCATGCCTCGCATTCTTTTCTCAGGGCTTAGCCATGTTTCTTAGAGAAATTCCTTTCAGAAACTTGCCCACTGGAATTCCAGCATTAAGTAAAACTTTATCTACTTCAGTTTTACATATGGTGTAGTCAACTTAAATTATGCTAGGCTTACCCCTAACTAAAGATCCTTACCCTTTCCACTGGAAATAACTGGTCTTTTTTCGTTAGAATTAGAAACCACCTGTATAGAAGTTCTACAGGCTTTATCTGCTTCTTAACAGATTTTCAACCATCTCGCTTTTACAATTTCCTCCCTTTTATTTATTTATCCTTACACCCAGTGGTAAATAGCATAGCTTGTTCTGGAATCTCTGGTGATTCCATAATATTCTGAGTTGCTTCATGATTTTTTTGTTGTTGTTGCTGATTTAGGGCTTAAATCTCTACAACATGCTAAAATAGTTACATTTCATATGTTTTCTTTCCAGCTCCCCCAATTTTATTATTGTTAATTCCTGGTCTTTGTGTCCTTTTCGTTTTGTTCTTTTGTTATCAGTTGAATGGGGTTTGTGAAGTAAGCACAGGTAAATCTTTATGATCAATTCTTACTATATACAAGGAAAAAAAGCTTACAGATTGACAGACTGACTACATGTACACTGGGAGCTGATGTGAGGTCTCTATATTGATGACTCTACAAATTGTAACTGCATATTATAAAAAATTAAAATAATTGGGCTGGAGGGTTAGCTCAGTGGTTCCAGCATCTGCCTCGCAAGCGCAAGATCCTGAGTTTGATCCCGGTAACCACATACAATGCTGGGCGTGGAGGCTCACGCCCACCAGCCATCAGTATCACATACCATAGTGCTGGGCATGGTGGCGCACGCCTGTAATCCCAGCACTCGGGGGCAGAGGCAGGAGGATTTCTGAGTTCGAGGCTTGCCTGGGCTACAGAGTGAGCTCAGGGCCAGCCTGAATTACAAAGCGAGACCCTGTCTCAAAAAAAAAAAAAAAAAAAAAAAAAAATTAAAATAATTAAGGATTTTGATAATTTTAATTCCATGAAAAAATTATAAAGTGTCTTAATTCTCTAGAAGTATATCCACATTTCAATGATGCCACATTGTTCATCTTCTTTTTTAAGAACAGTTACCTATATTTAAACACAAAAAAAGGCAATTTACTAACCTCTGCTTCTGTTGCCTGGGACTGTAAAAGTTGTCGTATACGAAGTATGTCCTTTTCTATTTGCTGAATTCTAGCAATTCTTCGCTAAAATAAAAGAGGAGACTAAATAAGGCAAATTTTACTAAACACATTAATGTTTTTTAATGAACACTAATAATTAAAATACATTAATCATACATAGTAATCCTATGATAACTATCACTTAATAGCTCAGGTTTATGCCAAGCTTCTCTTATGTAAGCAGTACACACACACACACACACACACACACACACACACACACCAATCACAAATTTGAGTTAATTCAATTTTAATGCATTATCTTTATATATTTGGTAAAACTTCACAAATACAATTCAGGTATCAAACTGCATGGTGCATATATTGTGAAAATCAATATTTAAAAGTTATTCCCAGGGGTAGGGTGTAGTTTAGTGGTAGAATTCAGGCTTAGTATGTGGAAAGCCTTTATATGTCTCACTCCCAACAACCCTGCCAAAAGTTATTCTCAAACATATTTCAAGAAAATAAAAATTATACCTGAATTTAATATTTTTCTCTTCTTTTTTTTTTTGAGACAGGGTCTCACTTTGTAGTTCAGGGTGCCCCTGAGCTCACTGTGTAGGCCAGGCAAGCCTCAAACTCAGCAATCCACCTGCCTCTGCCTCCTGAGTGCTGGGATTACAGGCTTGAACCACCACAACCAGCATTGTGGTATGTGGTACTGATTGCTGGTGGGCGTGAGTCACCATGCCCAGTATTGTTGTATGTGGTTACCAGGATCGAACTCAGGACCTTGCACTTGCTAGGCAGGCACTGGAACCACTGAGCTAAATCTCCAGCCCCTGAATTTAATCTTTTATAGTAATTTATATAGTAAGATATAGGGAAAGAATACCTAATTTCTTTTTTGTTTGTTTGTTTGTTTTTTGTTTTTGAGACAGGGTCTCGCTTTGTAGTTCAGGCTGGCTCTGAGCTCACTATGTAGTCCAGGCAAGCCTCGAACTCAACAATCCTCCTGTCTCTGCCTCCCGAGTGCTGGGATTACAGGCGTGCACCACCATGCCTGGCTCTAATTTCTTTTAATATCAGCGTTTAAACAGCAGAATCCCCAAAGTTACTTCTGTTATGAATCAGTAGTATTTTTCAGACTTTAAAAAAAATGAATTCTTTACTGGTATATTTTATATGCACATATATATTGATCACATGCAATATTGAGAATTTGTACCAGTATACGGCATGACTTCT
>PVIC010036363.1:0-18613 GCA_004025085.1 Thryonomys swinderianus
TTTTTTTTTTTTTTTGCTTTTTTGGAGACAGGGTCTTGCTTTGTAGTTCAGGCTGGCCCTGAGCTCACTATGGTGCCCAGGCAAGCCGCCGCGAACTCAGCAATCCTCCTGTCTCTGCCTCCCGAGTGCTGGGATTATAGGCGTGAGCCACCACGCCCAGCATTATATGTGGTAACCGGGGATCGAACTCAGGTCCTTATGCTTGCGAGGCAGGCGCCGGAACCACTGAGCTAACCCTCCGGCCCCAGACTGGTATTTTTACTGTGCCTTCCTTCCAGTGCAGCTCTGGAGCTTTCTGATACTCCCCACAGTAAAAAAGATGTCTGATAACCACATTTCTCACCAGAGAGGAGAAAGAAGACTTTTTTTTTTTTTTGAGACAGGGTCTTGCTTTGTAGTTCAGGCTGGCAGGCAGCCTGTGGTTGGCTTGTGGTTGGCAGGCAGACACTGGAACCACCAAGCAAAATCCCCAGCCCAGATAGCTACTTTTTGAACACTTAAGACACCACTCCAAATGGATCATGGTTTTAGTAATTTATCAAGCAGAGGCAGTGCCCTTGGGCAGTCATCTAAGAGGACACAGGAAGAAGAGGAAGTTAAACTCACCCTGTGACTTTATGGAACATGTCCCCTATCTGAATCTCCTCTTTGGACAACTGCATAACACCCACCTCTCAAAATTAGGGGGGATAAGCAGAGAATTACCTGAAAGCTGGCAGGGCATTCACATATGAAGAGGTAGTATATTGATGACATTTAAACCGTAGGTATTTGAGTTTTCCTTTTTCGTTCCTCTTTTCATTTGGGGGGCAGAGGGAATGGAATCCAGTGTATTCTACCACTGAGCTACATTCCCAGCCTTTGTTTTTTAAATTCTGGGACAAAGTCTTGCTAAGTTGCCCAGGATAAACTCACTTTCTGCCTCAGCCTCCCAAAGTACTAGGTTACAGGTACGCAAAGCCAGACTTCAGGGCTTTTTCCCTTCTCTCCTGGTGCCAATGCAGAACCTTTGCTCTGCACTACAACTCTGATTCTTTTTCCTTCCCAAGACAAGGTCTCCCAAGTTGCAAAATTACCTAAGCTGGGTTTCAATGTGTGATTCTCCTACCTCAGCCTCCCAAAGTGCTAGGATCACAAGCATGCACCATGTCTTGTCAGCTTCAACCTTTTTAAAGCACAAGTGATTACAGGTGCAACCCCTTTTCCTAAATCTCAAGCAAAACCCCTTTTAGGCAAGACAAAAATAGGGAACTCCAGTTAAAATAGGACATGGGGCCTAACGCTTCAGTTCCTGGGGCACATCATAAGCATGTACTGTACCTTGTCAGCTTCAATTTTTTTAAAGCACAACTGATCACAGGTGGAAGCCCTTTTCTTAAGTCTCAAGCAAAATCCCTTTGAGACAAAAAGCAGGGAACTTCCTCACTTCAAAAAAGGACATGGATCCCAGCACTTGGGAGGCAGAGGGAGGAGGACTGCTGAGTTTGAGGCTTGCCTGGACTACATAGTGAGCTCAGAGCCAGCCTGAACTACAAAGCGAGACCCTGTCTCAAAAAGGAGAAAAAAAAAAAAAAAAGGACATGGGACCTAAAGCTTCAACTCTTGGGGCATATAACAAGCATGCATTGTCAGCTTCAACCTTTTTAAAGCACAAGTCATCACGGGTGGAAGCCCTTTTCCTAAATCTCAAGCAAAAATTCCTTTAGGTGAGACAGAAAAACGTGGAATTCCTTCATTTGGTACATGGCTGGGCATGGCAGCTCACGCCTGTAATCCCAACACTCGGGAGGCAGAGGCAGGAGAATTGCTGAATTCGAGGCTTGCCTGGGTTACACAGTGAGCTCAGGGCCAGCCTGAACTACAAAGCAAAACCCTGTCTAAAAAAAGAAAACAAAAAAACAACAGTACACCATGCCTAAAGCTTCAGTCCCTGAGGCACATCCAAAGCACCCAATGGCTTTAGGGACCCATCTAAAAACCATCCTTGAGTATCACTCCTGTGGACCGAACACCTATGTATGCTAAACATAACGAGTATTCGATGCTGCAAAACGGTAACCCTTCCCCATTGTATGAGTGAAGGGATAGGTCCAGAGAGACTGACTAGTTGCAAGAAAAACAAACTGAGGTTGTATCCTTTAGCTACTGTTCCTCAGCAATCTAGATCTGTCTCAGGCCACAGCTGTTCCCTTGAAACTCCAGCTAATATACCTGAGAACAATCGACTTTTGGAGGGCCCAAAGAGTCTTACCATCAGCCGGGCATGGTTGATGTTCCAGGTGAAGGTGGTCATGGTCTGATTCTGTGGGTCCACTATAGAGTCCTCCAGGATGTACACCGAGTGAGCAACGTTGGCAGGAAACAGTCGCTCTGCCCAGCGGGGCATCCTGTTGGTCTTGGTCAGGAGTCTTCGGGACAGGAGCTTCTGGTCAGGGGTCACCTCTCGGTGTACTATGTCTTCAGTCAAGACATGTTTGCTGGAAGTGTCAGGGTGAAGGGCCTCTCAGAAGCCTGCCCCGACCGACTGCCTAACAGTTTCCTTTTGGAGCCTCCAGGCCACGCCTTCCTGCAATCTTCAGGATTAAGCAACTCGAACCCATCCAGGCCCAAATTCCAACTTCTGAGTCCTCCCTCACCTAACTGCAGTCTCGCACCCCAAAGAGCTCATGATTTGTTGCAGGTGGGGAGCGCCACTTGCAAGCGGGTAGGCAAATACCAGAATTTCCAACCCCAAGATCCTCTCAACTCCCTGCCACCGACACCCTGAGACCATTAGACTGGGTCCTCAAGTAAATCACCACCTATTTCTGGTCAGACCGGACTCCCCAAAAAGGTCTTAGCCTCAACACGGCCACGGTTCCCGTGACCGCCCAAGTAGGACGGGTTGTCACGTACTTCCTGGCCTCATTACTCAGGAGCTATCCGCACTTCGATCTTTAGCTACCTAATCTGGGAGGGCCTTTGCCCTTTCCACGGTCACTTACCTGTAGGGATTCGGGTACCGCTGCCAAAAGGCAGCGAACACTTGGTCCCAGGAATTTCGGAGCACACTCTGGCCCAGGAAATACTTCACCATCGTCCTGGCCTCGGTGAGCTCAATACCAGTGCAGCATCAGGGGTGTGGAGCCCAGAGGGCACGCGGAGGCCGGGCCGGGATCGGCGCACGCCCGCCAGACTCGCAATTCAGTCACCTACTCGCCGCGCCCAAATCTCAGCTGCCGCCATGAGGGAGTAATACGGTCGCGCGCCACTTCCGGCGCGGCTGTACAGTATCCCTCGCTTCCGGCGCAACGCGCTCACGTGACCATACGCCCCGCCCCTTCGCCCTCTCCCCCGCCTGCGGAGTCGCGGCGTTGCGGATTGGAGCTGGGTTTCCGGAGTCCCCAGGTTCGGTTGGGAACCCAGGCCTGAGCGGAACCTGAACTGGGTGGGCGAGCAAACGAGGGGGTGGGCGAGTAACTATCGGCGAGGTCCCGGCGGTGTGTGGCGCTGTGGAGGGTGCTGCCTGCACGCTCCCAGGCCCCCTCGACTCGGGATCGTGGAGAGATAAGCGGCGCCCAGAGCCAAAGAGCTGGGACAGAGCGGAGTGCTACCAGGGTGCCAGGACTAGGGGTCGGGGGTCTGAGGCTTGGGCGTCGCCTGGGCCGAGTGGACCCTAACGCGAGTGAAGCGGGCCAAGGAGCATGAGCGGGCCGCGTGTGGACGTCAAGGTGGTAATGCTGGGTAAGGAGAACGTGGGCAAGACGAGCCTAGTGGAACGATACGTGCACGACCGCTTCCTGGTGGGGCCCTATCAAAATGTGAGTTGCACCCCTTTGAGGCGAGTGGGAGAGGGTCAGTCTGCACCTGCAGCCTTAATTTCTTTACTGTCGTTGCAGACCATTGGGGCCGCCTTCGTGGCTAAAGTGATGTCCGTCGGGGACCGGACAGTGACTTTGGGTATTTGGGTAAGTTCCCTAAGTATCTGGTCTTGGGGAGACCCACTCCTACCTACTAGGCCTAGGTCTCACCTATTGCTTACTGTTGGACTCACAGAGGACATTCCTTATCTGGAAAAGGGGGATGTGGAGGATCGTCTTTTTTTTTTTTTGAGACAGGGCCTGACTATATAGTTCAGGCTGACCCTCAACTCACTATGTCCCCAGGCTAGCCTTGAACACAAAACAATCCTTCTGTCTCTGCTTCCTGAGTGCTGGGACAGGTGTGAACCACCATACCAGGCAGAACAGTCTTAATTTTGCAGTTTTGAGAAGTAGCCCAATAATTTTAGGCCAAGGCTAACCCTCTCCCTTGCAGGACACTGCAGGCTCGGAGCGCTATGAGGCCATGAGCAGAATCTACTATAGGGGTGCCAAGGCTGCCATCGTCTGCTATGGTAAGGTGTTTTGGCCTGTTTTTCAAGCAAAAGGTAGGTGGCAGTCCACCTCAGAGAATAGCCCCTGATCCTTGGTTGTGTCTCCTCCATGTCACATACCAAGACCTCACGGACAGTAGCAGCTTTGAGAGAGCAAAATTCTGGGTAAAGGAGCTGCGCAGCCTAGAAGAGGTAGGTGAACAGACCTAGCTCACACCATGGGCTGTGCGCGCGCGCTATGGCTTTGTAAAGGTTATCCTAGCACTGTCCTTTGCCTCAGGGCTGTCAAATTTACCTGTGTGGCACCAAGAGTGACCTGCTGGAGGAAGACCGGAGGCGGCGGCGTGTAGACTTCCATGATGTCCAGGACTATGCAGACAGTAGCTACACCTCAGCCCAGGGCAAGGGGTGGGGGGTGGGGTTGTCTGGGTGGGTGACAGCAAGCTACCAAGGCAAGGTGTACTAGGAGGGTTTTCTAGTATTCTTAAACCAGTGGAGTCCAGGATACTCACTGAACTGCTTACCCTTCCCCCTTTGTTGATCTGATTCTCAAGTATGAAGCCTTAGTCAGTTTTCTTTGCAGATATCAAAGCGAGGCTCTTTGAAACATCCAGCAAGACAGGCCAGAGTGTGGGTGAGTGTTGTCCTGAGGCCTCAGGGTAGCAACAAGCGGAGGCACCAGAGGAAGCAGAGGAGAGCCCAGAGGGCTGGGTCACTGGGAGATCCCAAGGCTGGTGGCATCAGGCCCTCACTGATCACCCTTTTCCTATCAGACGACCTCTTCCAGAAAGTGGCAGATGATTATGTCAATGTGGCTGCCTTCCAGGTGATGACAGGTGTGTGCTTCCCCATCCTTCAGACTTCTTGTAAGCTCATGGCTTCCAGACCCCTTGCTACTTGACCCCAACAGTGTTGCTGAGCTTGCACCTCTCTTTGACAGAGGACAAGGGTGTGGACCTGAGCCAGAAGGCAAACCCCTACTTCTACAGCTGTTGTCATCACTGAGTCACCACGCACCTGACTGGGGATTACAGGAATTCCCAGAAGGGCTGGATCGAGCTCTTGTCTGGGATTGGGTGATCAAACGTCTGAGCTACCCCAGGTCCCCAGAGGTACCACTGCCTGTGCTGGCCCATGGAATGGAGGCAGCATTTGGTTGACTCTGGGCATTAGGTGGGCAGAGGGCTAATTTGAATCCCAGGCCTCGGTCCTGGACAGCACTTTTGTCTATAGGTTATTTAAGTGGCTTCTGATGTGTAAATAAAATCAATGCACTATGAATTACATTCACCCCCTTTCCCTGTGTGGAGTGGGTGCCAAGACACCAAGTTCTGAGGTGTTATGACTGGTGTTTTTTCTATGTAACAGCCTTTCCACTTCTTAATCCCCTTTGGAAACCAGGTTTCTCACCGAGATATTTGCAGATATTTGAGAAACAATAGGCTTTATTTTGTGGTGCTGGTGTGGAATCTAGGGCTTTGTGTATGTTAGCCAAGTGCTCTACTACTGAGCTATACCTCCCAAGCCTTTTCTTTTTTTTTGAGACAGGGTCTCTCACTATGTACCCCAGGCAAACCTTGAACTCAGCAATCCTCCTGCCTCTGTCACCAGAGTGCTGGGATGACTGCCCTGAGTCACCAGGCCCCACATTGTGGTATGTGGAACTGATTGCTGGTGGGCGTGAGCCACCACACCCAGTATTGTTCTGTGTGGTTACCAGGGATCAAACTCAGGACTTTGCACTTGCTAAGCAGATGCTGGAACCACTGAGCTAAATCTCTGCCTCCCGGCCCTTTTCTTTTGTGGAGGCAGAGAAAGTGAGAGGGTGAGGATAAGGCAGTGCCAAGCTTACAATTCCTTCTAGGTGCAGAGAAAAGCAAGAGAGTACGTAAAATTGTGGCAAGAAATAAAAAGGACCAGACATTCCTGCTTTAAAACAGGTTGGTGTGGCTAGTGCTACCTGTCATGTCTGGGCCCATCAGTCAAGCCCATGACCCAGATCTGAGCCTCCCAGTAACATCTATAAACATCTATAATGTGGTTTAATAGGAGGGGAAATAGGTTTTTGCAAAATGGGAAGGTCTTACAGATCCAGTTCAGCTAATACAGAAAAAAATTTTTACTTATCTGTAAAAGATGAGGTTATTTGGACTTCACTCAGGACTGTTAAGATCCTAAGTGAGTCAAGCAGGCTCAGTGGAGGAGTTAACTCAGCAGCAGAACATTTCCTTAGCATGTTCCATGTGCAGCACCAAAAAACAAAAACAAACAAACAAAAAAACAACCAAAACCCATATGCAAGTGAAGAGTAACTTCAGTACAAAGTACCTTTACCACTGTCTTTCTTGGAAGGTTTTCTGCTAAAAGAGCAGAGATTGGAGCAGAAAGTGGATATGCTCCTAAGGTTCCCCAAAATATAGGCCTTGAAGATCCAAGTATTTCTGAAGCTTCAGATGTTACTGTGAACAGCTAGCGCTTTCTGTTTACTGGAAGTTAATGTCATGCAACCCTTCATGGTATAGGGGCCTGATCTTCCAGCTTGTCCTTTGCCCCAGCTTTCCTGCCACTGAGGTAAACATTGTCAGACTCAGACTCAAAGTGCTTTGGTTCCTCTTCTCTTTTTCAAACCAATTCCTCAAAATACTGTTCCTTCTTGAGTGACAGAAGCTTCCTGTGGAGGAGACTGAAACTGACACCAGCCACTCGCAAGAGGAGGGTAAGATGCTTACGCAGCTGTGGCACCTGGGAGGAAACCAATGTTTCTCCCATACAGTGCTTGGAGGAAGGGTTCAGTTCTGCCATGAATCCCCACAGGGAACTATCCCTGGGGTTATGTGAGTCTCACTCTAAACCAATCTGTCTTGTAAGGCTACACCTTCCCACAGACAGTATAAAAAAAACACAGGGCAAGGGCCATAAGAGTAAAGTTAAACTTTACTTTACAGTATTTTTATATATATATACAAAGAATTACAGTACATGTTTTTGGGGACTCCTAGCACAGGGTTCCCCTCTTTCACTAGGAGTTTCACTTCCAGCTGACAGTCTGGGGTGGGGGGCAATAGTGATGGGCCTTGGCTGGACCCCCCTGCCCTTCCCCTTTCTTAAAAATATAAAAACAGATCTCTCGTGTCAGCATGTTTCTTTGCCAAGACCTAGAAGGCTGCTCTTCCATGAGCTTCTGTGTGGCACTTGCCACCTTCCACACTCACCTAACACACAGGTAGCACTGCCTCACGCTGGTATGCTGCCTGGCCCACCTACCCTGGAAGCCTAATGTACCAGGACTGTTAGTTTCTGCTCTGCTTCCTATGTTTGCTTCTGTCAACAGAGCTGTTCTGAACCCCCAGGTGGGATCCCAGGGCTCCTCATAACCTGCTATCCTAAGAGTCATGGGAAGGCAACTCTAGGGAAAGGACCACAGAAGAGTTCAGTATGTGCTGTTCTTACGCTGGCAAGAAACAAACATTTCTGAATCTGTAGATTGCTAAGTAAAATAAACTCTTTCCATTTCCTTAAGAAATATTACCCTTAATCTTCATAAGCGAGATGCTTCCATGAGAATAGAAGAGGTAGAGGGGCAGAAGGTAATGGTGGAGACCCAGAGCTCTCTAGCAGCCTGTCCCTGGTGGTGTGGACAGAGACCCCAGCCCTGAGCAGCTCAGTGACCACCTTCAACTAGTCATGTCACCCCTTCCACTGTGGGTTGCATGGGACTGCTCAAGGGCTGGGAACAGGCTTCACAGGTTCTGCCTTTTCTCTACTTCTTACAGGGCCTCAAAGAAACCTCATACATAAAATCTCTTCCCCCCAAATAGGAACCCAAGTTTCTTATGTCACCAGTCCCTCAACCCTTGGCAGTGCTTATTTATGTAATGAAATTAGCACCATCATTACATTTGTGTGTGTGTGTGTGTGTGTGTGTATGTACACAGAGCAATTATATTTCAGTTTGCACTACAGCAACCTCTGGCCCTGCTGTATTGACCTAGGACACTCAGTTAAGAGCTAAATGGCAACATGCTTCCGCTCCTACAGCAGCTACTTTGCTCGAAATGATGTGGAATGTCTTCTTAACACGAGACAGGTCAAAAGTTACTCAGCAGGAAAAAGGACTGGGGCAATGCCTTTTCTGCAATGGTCTTGGAGTTTAGGCCACTGTGCCTCTCTGACCTGGTGACAAACCACAAGAGGCTGACCATATCCCAAGCCTTAGAGGAAAATCTGCTGTATAGCAGCTCTACTAGTAAAACCTACCAGATTTAGTGCTCTCTTAATTGCTTCCAACACGGACCAGTGCTTCTTCCTAGCTGTCACTTCTCACAAGATAACAATACAACCTGGACTCCAGGTTATGAGCAGGTGGTGCCAAACCAGGAAGGATTGCTAGTAGTGGTCATGCCCTGATCATAGTGTAGGGTGGAGGATGTGAAGATAGTTCTTTTCATCAATACCAAAGAGGTGAATTTGGCTCAGAAGAGGATCAACAGTGAATTAAGTGATCTCAAACTCAGTTAACTTTAGAGAAAAGCAGACATCTCAAAAATGTGGATGCTTTTTGTGGTAATGATAGCTATTTTCTATTAGAATGAGTTGAATCCTACAGGAGAAACATGAGACTAAACACAAGCCTCAATAGTTTCTAAAATTTTTTTCTGACTTAACAGGATTTAGAGAGGTATTAGTTTTCTAACTAGCTATGAAGCATTTCCATCTTTGGCTTGCCCCTCAAAAAGGCATCCTGGGAAACTGGCTCATACAGACTCTCTTGAGGACTTAAGTTCTTAGTATTGAGCCAAAAGCCAAACAACAAAATACCATCCTGCAAAATTATCAGAAGTTTCTAAGATAAAAGATTTTTAGCCAGTTCACACCCGCTTGGAGGAAAAGTCTCATTGCAGGCATCAGGAGTCCAAAAGGGCTGCTAGGTCACCCTCTCCCACCTTCATATGAGTCGTTTCCTAGCAGTTTTGCTGACTGTTTCTAACTGGATAGTGACGGCTTCCATGCTATCAGTGGGCCCAATGGCTTGACTTTCTACTTTCCATTCAACAAGCTGACTCACTGGTTCTGGAGAAGCCTGGCTGTCATTCCAAAGAACTGTCACCCAAAATCAAGTACAGAGCTTAGAAGTTTTCTAGGCAGGTCTGAAACAAAGGCTCCAGTGAATGGCAGAGAATGGAAAGAACCAAATCAAAACCACAAAGTGGCCACTCACAGCCCCCTATCCCTCACTCCCTCCTGTCCTGTGAGACAATTCTAGATGGCTGTCAAAATCACCTATCACAGCCTACTACAGAGAAGCTAGTTCAGAATCAAAACTCTTTACATAGCTTGCATGCCCACCCCCCGAAAAAAATTCACAGTTTATTTCATGAAACAAAGCTAATAAGGTAATTGAACACACAACATAGTGAAAGGAGATTCTGACAGTGCAGTGCAGATAATTTTTTTCCGATCACAACTACAGATGACAGGAGAGCAAAGGGCACAGGACTGGCACCAAGCAACCTACTCACAACCTAAGAGGTTAGGAAAAGGCCTACTAGCTGCAGTTATATACTTATTCCACACATGATAAATACTTAATATAGTGAATTTTAATGTTCTGGGTGAATTTCTTTAAAAATATCTTTTTCATGGTTTAAAATTCTTTTAAAAGAAAATAAGATGCTTTATATTTTCTCTTCCTTTTGAACAAACAGCTTTTCCTTCTCTGATGATGTGGGAAAAGAGTGAAACAGAAGAACTAGGCAGGTGGTAATTAGAAGATTCCGAGGTCTCAGTAAAATACAGGGATGGCCTCTAAACTCAGGACAGCCCTACCTAGCCTCATCTCTCTGCCTGAGTTCAAGATGTCAACCCCACAGATAAGACTTTGGGAAATAAAAGCATTTTCTATTTTTAATCTTTATATAAAGCGCAAATGCTTCTATAACTATTTTTCCTTCCCCTTGGAACTCTTATAATCTTAGGAGGAGGAAATTAGGACAAGATACAGAATCCTGTTGCAAATGTAAAAGCTATAACCATGATACACAATGGCCAGGAGACATTTCGGCCAGGAGGCAACCTATTGGCTAAAGCTGCTGGCCAAATTGGCAAAGCAAAGATATTTGTTTGATTTATGGACAAAGGAGGTGAAATAAGTGGGAAGGAACTAGCCAAACAGCACTTCCTGTTGGCAGTTGAGCTGGGTGAATGGTAGGGCAGGGTAGCACCAAAAGATTTCCCAGCCCTTGGGCCCCAGCTCAGGGCAGCAGTAACAGATACTCAGCAGTTAATGAGGAATCATCTCTTAGACTGGACATTGCTCCAAACACTTTTACCAGTCTTAGGGAAAGGTTCTGGCTTTTGAGCTAAGTCAGCAGGCAAGTACTCTCCATAGAAAGCACAGCAATTCTCAGGGAGGTGATGAAGACTCCCTCAGTTGAATGAGAAGGACAAAAGACTAGGGCAGAAAAAATTTTCCATTAGGGTCTGGCACTGTCCCGGAAGCTAGTGTGTCTAGCTCACTGCTGGCCAGAGATTCCCTATGTCCACTGCCTGAGTCTGATCTGAAAGCACCTGAGTGGTTGGAGAAAATAGGAATAGGGTAGGATCATGTAAAAATTGGTAGAAAAGGAAAGTAAGCTTGCCAAGTCTCTTCTTCACTGCTAGAAAGCTAGCTACATTCTCATGAGCCCAGATACTCCTAAACCAGCTGCATCTCCAAGGACAAATCTGCAGATTGGGCATAATGCAGATGAAAGCAGTAGCAGCTGCCCCAGCCAAAACCCCTCTTGGCCTATGCAGAAAAATTCCACCTAAAAAGGGGTTTTGAAGATGCATGGTGCACATACATGCACTCACACCACAACCAGGAGTCTCTTGCTCAACACTGCCATTCTGGTGCCACAAAACATTTTAAAGTATGTCTGGAAATCCAAGGCCCCTCCACATTTCCTATTGTTTCCAGGTCAAAGGTTCTTAAAAATAGCCTTGGGATCCCAGGTGGGCAAGTTATGCTCACAGGGATCAGATCTTATATATCTCTTGTTTTCCCTCAGTGACTACCCAAGCCTAGCATGAATGCGCAGGAAATAAAACACTGATTTCAGGGAATGTCGGTTCCCACCAAAAGTCTGCGGAGTGCCCTCAACAGGGCTCTGCTAGGCTGGGTAAGTAATCTGAGAGCCTCTATTCTTTCCAGCTTGACCAGCGGAAGTGAATTCCATGCTTGACTCCAGAGTGGACTTTTTATTTTAAGTTGACTGAGTGGAAAAATTGGAGTAAAGAGATGCAAATCTGTCTGTGTGCATGGCTGAGGCCAGTTGAATTTCCATACATGGTTCACACAACCCGAAACCCACTGGCCGATGTCTCAAGAGTTCTGAGTATTGGAATACAAGGAAAGAATAACAGTGTTGGGGAAGGTTTGTTTGTCAAAGGGGTAAAAGAAACAAAGATTCCCCTTCCCATATTGGTACCTGGGTACAGCTTGTCTGGACGTGTGACATTTACTGGTATTATTTCTGTTCTGACTCTGGATACTTGTGACTGGAAGGAGCCTGGTTAAGAGTTGGAAGAATATTTTGCTCTGGTTTGGTGTCTTGCCCTCTTCCAAGAGACCAACAAGTCTGTGCCAATGTCTGTGTACTCCCAGCAGACCAGCAAGACTGTGCCTGTGCCAGTGCCTGACCAGCCACTATAGGCCAGAGCCCTGTCCCTGGCGAGGCTTTGCCCAGGGACCAATGACTCTGCTCTGTAGTCGCCAACTTCTTCTCTTCAGAGGGGAGGGAGGCTGGAGCCTTGCCAAGAGACCTGAAAGACTGCCCACTCTTGGCAGCAAGTCCGGGTAGATGCTGGCTTCCAGGCATCTGTTTCACCTGCTTCACCATGCCTGGAGGTTGGCCAGGAGGCCCTGGGGTCTGCTCAGCTCCTACAGGAACTTTGCCTGAAGCCTGAGATGCTGACTCATATAAAAAAGCCTTGGTAGGAGGCTGAGAAAGAAGTCTGGCCTGGGTGAGTGATTTAACAGCTTGCCAGGAATGCTCTGAATGGGTTGCAGTTTTCCCAGGTGGTTGGAGAAGGGGATCTGACGTGCTGCCTTTTTCCAGAGCGCGTGACATATGTCCCAGACCTTTGCTAGCAGGCCATGAACTTGACTCCAACACTGGCATCTTCTCACCAGCCTGTGGTGTGACCTCGTGAGAAGTGGCTTGATCCTTCTGGCGAGGAGTTAAGTCTATGAGATCCATCACCAAAGCAGGTCTGTTTTTTGACTGAGTGTTCTGGTCCACAGGCCTCAGTGCTTTTTCTTTAGCTACCAGGGTCTGTACCACAGCTGATAGAACTTTTTCAGGAGGTGGAAGTCTCTGAGACAAACAAGTGTGGGATTTCTCTGTGGGTCTGTCAGAAGTCTGGGGTTTGGGACTGCTGGTGACTAGCAGTCTGTCTGGCGGTGGAAGTCTTAGGCCAGTGGGGGCTGGGGTTTTGTCCAGTGACTGGGGCCTTGGGCTGGCAGCACCTATAGATTTATCCAGCCTTGGGTCAGCCATCCCCAGAGGTCTTTCCAGTGGATGGGATCTCACTGAGGGTGAGGAGCTTGGGCTGGTCACTGGAGAAGGTTTGTCAGACACTTGTGGTCTTGGTCCTTCCACTGTAGGTGGCCTGTCCAGTGGCCTCTGGGTTGACAACAAAGATTGTGATTTGGTCCCTGACCCAGCAAGGTCTCTAACCCTATCTAAAAGCTGGGAACTGGAGTCACTTCTCTCCAGAGGTCTTTCAGGTAGCAGTGTCCTCTGACAAGTCCCTGCCACAGCTTTTTTGGAGAGCGGCAACGTCTGGCTGGCATCAGCAGGTGGCTTATCTGACATCTTGGGCCCCTGAGCAACTATTCCTGATGACTGTTCTGCCAGATGAGTACTGGGGCTTGGAGGCAATGGCACTGAGGGAGGCACATACTCACGGATCTCCCCAGGCTCCAGAGGGTTGGGCCCACAGGGATCATGCTCAGTACAAGACAGACGCCCATCAAGTTTAGAAATGAAGAGCATCCCTTCCCGATGCTGCTTGCAGAAGGAGCTGGGGCACATCTCGCAGAAGGAAGCTGCCTCCTTCCCGCAGATGTCACACTGGTGCCAAGGGCACTCCCACTTCCCTGAAAACACAAGAAATAAATAAAACCTTAGGAAAGAGATGTGAGTGAGAAAAGCCATGGCTCTGGAACTGGTTCAGTTTAGTGACTGTAAAGCTGCCTTTAAAGTGCCACCTCTTTCAAAGAGGTTATGCCACTTGCCTGTCATCGTTCTTTCTCCAGAATTTCAGCTTCCTCTCTCATCTATGCAAAACAACACATAGAACAGCAGCAAAGTATAAAGTTTGAGCAATTATTGACTAAATAAAAGCAAGAGTAAATCCCTGTATTTATAATACTTTTTGGAAAGAAGCAAAACCAAACCACGCTAATCCTTAAATTCCTTTCAGATGAAGCTTTTGAATATCATTTCCATATTACTGCAAACTATTTGTACCGGACACCTTTCAGATATTCCATTGCAAGAGAAAATCCTTAGCTATTGCTACCCCTGGTTAATTTTTATTAAGACAAAGGGAAAAGATCAATGTCTGGAAAAATGAAAGCAGACATGGTTTTGTTCAAGTCTTGAAGCATAAAACTTCCTATACTGTACAAAAAGAACCAATGGAAAAGACTCAGTCAACCTGGGCTTCTCTCTCACCCATCCCCTTCACAAGTTTTGACTATAGACAGTGTTTTGACCACACATAAACTATGTAGGAGGAACAATTAGTTCTACCAACACCTGTGTTCATGACGGTCTTGAGTAACTGGCTTCCAAATAATTCCCCAATTTATATCTGGCATGGACATATCAATATTATGGCCCTGGGATTCTATTCCTTCACTGACTTGGAAAATACATATTAAAGGAAAGCCATTCAGGAAGGCACTCCTCTCATTTGCACTCCAAAATTCTCTTTCTTCTTAAATATAGACCACCAAAGATATAATCACTTCACCCTGGAATGACTCCCTACTCACTTCTCTTATTCTGAAAAATAGCTAGCATTTCCAAATACTTCAAATCTTCAAACCCCAAAATTACAAACTACAGATTATCAATTTCTGCAATCACAAATTTGTGAGTACGACATATGGCTGAGTAGCTCTTTCGCATATTAACTGATACGACTATAGCTTCTTCGAAGCAAAAAGTCTTCTTTGCAAATGAGGAGACCTCAGTGAGATGAGCTGGTAAGACAGTGACTAATGTGATATCAACTCATGTTTTACCGACTGGAATAACCGAAAGGCTCCACACCACCTGAATTTTCCTGTTTCTAGAAAGATGTGGTTTAGTGACTTGGGAGTGAGAAAACCTGGCTTTCAATCTAGCTCTTTCATGTAATTGCAAAAACTCATCCCCACTTTCCTCACATGAATTATTGTGAAAAACTGACACATAGAGGCTACTGGGAAGATGAAACAAAGTAGAATACTTGCAATCCAACAAGTTTCTGTTCACTTTATGTATTATGATTCTAAGCATTATTATTTATTTTCAGAATGAGAACATGGAATTATACCCCTAACTGATATAAATGGCTAGAGCAAATGGCACTTCTTTCTATGCTGATTCAAATGCTATCAGAACTGGATCATCTGCCAGAGAATAAGTAGCATTCTGAATAGATTCTTTTTTTTTTTTTGAGTCAGGGTCTCGCTTTGTAGTTCAGGCTGGCTCTGAGCTCACTATGTAACTCAGACAAGCCTTGAACTCAGCAATCCTCCTGCCTCTGCCTCCTGAGTGCTGGGATTATAGGCTTGAGCCACCATATCTGGCATTTGTGGTATGTGGTACTGGATTGCTGGTGGGTGTGAGCCACCAAATCTGGCATTGTTGTATGTGGTTACTGGGGATTGAACCAGGGATCTTGCACTTGCTAGGTAGGCAATGGGACCACTGACTGAGCTAAATCTCTGGCCCTTGAATGGATTCTTGTACCAACCTGCTGGTCGCTTGGTCAGATTGAGACAGTCTGCATGGTAAACTTTGGGGCACCCAGGCTTCTTGCATGAGACTAGCTGGCCAGCATCCCCACAGCTGAAACATTCATCTTCTCGCTCTTTGGTGATTTCACCCTGGCTTCTGCGCTTCCCCTGTTGCTTCTTCTTGAATTTTTTTGACTTCTCTTCTGTAGCAATAGGTTGATTCTAGGGGTTAGACATAGAGCAGTCAGCACTTTGTTAACACCTTAGTTGTACAATCATGACCATGTTAACTATCCTCTCTGAGCTTTGCTTTCTCTGGAGTAAGAGACTCCTTATAGATTGTTGTGAAAATGAAGAGAAATATGTAGGAAAGGCACCTGGCACAGCACAAATTAGAAAAACACTTGGCAGCATTAAAAACTACTACTGTCTCAGCTTTTTGAGCTGAATAACAAAATAATGTGCTTCTTTTTGTTGATATATAGGTTGGGGATTGAAGGTCATTTACTACTCTATTCCTTGCAGCCCATGGTTGGTCAACAAATGCCATGATTTTCATCACATATTAGGATAGAAACATCTATGACAGATCACTAAGAATGTATTTATGATGGGTTGTAATTTGTATGTCTTGCTGCTCGGTGGCTTGGGTTAGAGTTAGGGCTTTATTAGTAAAAAGACTGAAGATGTGATCACTTTCATTGGTCTTTTTTTTTTTAGAGACAAGGTCCAATTTGTAGTTCAAGTTGCTCCTGAGTTCACTACAAAGACCAGGCAAGCCTCAAACTCAGCAATCCTCTTGCCTCTGCTTTCTAAGTGCTGGGATTATAGGTGTATGCCACCACACCTGGCATTGTGGTAGGTGGTGCTAACTGCTGGTGGAGTGAGTCATCACACCCAGTATTGTTGTATGTGGTTACCAGGTTCGAACCAGGGAATTTGCATTTGCCAGGTAGGCGCCAGAACTACTGAGCTAAATCTCTGGCCTTTTATTGGTCTTTTTACTAGTAAAATTAATAAAAACCCATCGAAGGGGACAGTCACAGAACATGTTAATTAAGATGCCTTGTATTCTAACAAGCCAGTATTTACTAATAGGCCACAGTGACCTCTCATTCCTACACTTGTACTGTAGCTGCTTTCCTGTAAAGCCCTTCAGAATGAACACTCTTGACAACAACTGTGGAATGACCTCAAATTCCTACTTTATAGGAAACAAGAAAGGTCCTATCTTCAGCAATAAGATATTTAAACAAACAAAGAAATCCAATGTAATAGAGTTGACTTTCTTTAAAGAATGTTAAGTATATTGGTGAGTATTCATTTTTCATATTTTATTGGTCAAAATTATTTACTTCTGTCTGTATATATGCACATGCTGGGGATTAAACTTAGTGTAGAGTTTTCACACTGAGTTACATCCTCAGCGATGTTTTTTTTGGGGGGAGGACAGGATCTCACTTTGTATTTCAGGCTGATCCTGAGCTCACCATGTTGTCCAGGTGAGCCTCAACTCAGCAATCTTCCTGCCTCTGCCTCCCAAGTGCTGGGATTACAGGCATGAGCCACCACACCCAGCTCTGCAATGTTTTCTTTCTTTGTTTCAAATAGGGTCTCACTTTATAGTTCAGGCTGGCCCTGAAGTTACTATGTAGCCTGGGCTAGTTTTGAACTCACAGCAATCCTCCCTGCTTTTGCCTCCCAAGTGCTGGGGTTACAGGTATGAACCAGGATGCCCACCTCAGTGCTGTTCTGAAGATCAGGTCTTCCTAGGTTGCCCAGGCTAGGCTTCAACATTTAATCTTTCTGCCTCAGCTTCTTGGAGTGTTAGTATGGCAGGTGTGAAACACCATCCCTTGTTTACTATCTTATTAATTTCTATGCTAACTTACATTTTCAGTACTTAACCACTTAACACTTTATCCTGAAAGTCATCCAAGTGGCTGATGTTTACTTATTGACTACCATGAAAGTTGCTCTGTCAGGTGTCATTTCTGGTTTGCAAGAGAGACAGTGGTACATCAGTATGTTTTGTATTGACTATTTTTTGTACACTTTTAATTCAGTACATTTGCCACTGACTTTGTTTCTAGTGAAATCTAATCATAAATTCTGGTTATTCTCTTTTACTAGTTCATGCTTATTTTATTTGTCAAAGACAACCTATAATTTTGTGCTATAATCTATAAAAATGTAAGTACATTAGATATTCTTAATATAAATTAGATATATCTGGAACACAGACTTAATTGGAAGGAAATGCCAAAACATCAGTAAAACAAAAAATTGAAAAAAAGGAGAAATGCTAGCATATGGAAGGGAAGGCTGTTATGAAATGGGAAGATAAAAAAGCTGCCTCCTTATTGTCAATAATTTTTAATACAGATATGACAGAACTTGAAGAGCAAACAAACTAAAAAAGTTCCAATAGTGGTCAGGATTATAATAATTCTATGGAAGTTTTTGGCAGAGTTAAGCAACATCTAACAAGCTATCCTATAATCAAAAAGTGCAGGAAAAAAATCCCTATATTTTTTTTAAGGAAAAGTTTATTTAGGAGTAGAAATGGCTAATAGGGTAACTCCCAAGAGACAGGAGGGGTCCCAAGTGGGTTTTCTGAAATAGATTCTTATAAAATATTTATGCACTTTTTGAGCTAAACAATATGGAAGATGTTTGTTATTTATCCAAAACAAGGGATGTTCAAAAAGTCATTTACCATTTAGAGTAGGTCTAATAGACCAAATAATTGAAAAATGTGGCCTAGTGAAACACTTAGGGACTTCCATCACCAGTGTGTTCACCATTACATTTAGTAGTTAGAAGTTAGATTGAAATTATACCACCCACAAAAGAAAAGGAAAGGCAAACAGACAGTGTAAAGATGCTGTTCAAAGAAAGAAAATTATGTAAAAGAATTCAGAAAGGGACTAGAAGAGACTGCAATCAAACTGTAATACTGGGTTGCATCTTAAATGTTTTAGCATATACTATATGAAGAAAAGTTAATAAATTTGAAATTTTTTTCATTTTTATATGTCCTGTTATCTTAAAAAATCAATTTAGGGGGCCGGAGGGTTAGCTCAGTGGTTCTGGCGCCTGCCTCGCAAGCGTAAGGACCTGAGTTCGATCCCCGGTTACCACATATAATGCTGGGCGTGGTGGCTCACGCCTGTAATCCCAGCACTCGGGAGGCAGAGACGGGAGGATTGCTGAGTTCGCGGCGGCTTGCCTGGGCACCATAGTGAGCTCAGGGCCAGCCT
>PVIC010036364.1:0-18621 GCA_004025085.1 Thryonomys swinderianus
AAAGAAAGAAAGAAAGAAAGAAAGAAAGAAAGAAAGAAAGAAAGAAAGAAAGAAAGAAAGAAGTGAGGGAGAGAGGGAGAAAGGAAAGAAGGAAGGAAAGAAATAAAGGAGACCTAAGACTGAGAGAAAATCCATCTGTATTAGTTTTTAGTTTTCTCAGTGCTGGAACACAATACCTGGTACCCACTACTTAGAAGAGAAGACATTTAATTTGTCTCATGATTCAGGGGGCTCTGACACAGAAATATCATAGCAAAAAAAGGGTGGCAGAGGACAGCCACTTATTTAATTGCAGCCAAGAAGAACAGAGAGAGAGGGAAAGAGGTAGGGAGAAGAAAAAAGAAGGGAGAAGAGGAGAGGAGAGGACAGGAGAGGACAGGAGGGAGAGGAGAGGCCAGGGATGAGAATACACCAATCTAGGTTTTGCCCCAGTTGTGTGCCTACTTTAATCAGGCCCCATTCTGAATATAAGACCAGGGGACATTTTATACTGAAACCACAACACCCTCTTTCTAGATAAGAGACAGAGGGAAAGTGCTCCTGTTAAGGGAGTCTGTATTCTCTCTCTCTCTCTCTCTCTCTCTCTCTCTCTCTCTCTCTCTCTCTCTCTCTCTCTCTCTCTCTCTCTCTCTCACTTTTTTCCCACTTCAGTGGATACAGTTCAGAAAGAAATCCCATCTGTCTTGTCAAATGACCCCCCAAAAGGAGACCTGAGAGCTGTCAAGTGTGAGAAGAATCCAGTGACCCCTCCCTCTACTTTTGTGTGTGAGCGGACATCAATCCCCGGCTCACGGCCAAGTGCTAGTGTGAAGGGCATATCCCAAGGAGTGTGACCGTTTTCCAACTGCCAAGCCTGAAACAGGCATTATTATCTTCTTTGTTTTACAGATGGAGAGAAGAACATGCAGAGAGGTTGAGAAACATGCTGAAAATGACGCATTGAACAAGTATAGACCTTGGAATTTGAACCCAAATCTGGCTCCAGAATCCAAGTCCCTAACCTCCAGGGCCTGACTCTTACTCTCACCTTTGGAACATTTCTAACCAGGAGGAATTTGTTGAAAGGCATATAGACAGCTGTGCTGAGGGAGGAGCCTGGAGGAGAGGCACAAGGACACTGTTGCTAGGCAATCCTAGAGACCTAAGCGGCAAAAACTTCCTCTGGGATTAGAGGTCCCATTTGACTCTGCTATTCCTCTGCTAGGAATATACTCGAAAGAATCATATCATAAAGACATATGGGCACCTATGTTCATAGCAGCTCAGTTTGTGATAGCCCAGTCTTGGAAACAACCCAGATGCCCATCAACTGGAGACTGGATAAAGAAGATATGTTTTTATATAGATATAATTGAGTATTACTCTGCCATAAAGAATGACAAGTTTGTGTCAAATGGACACACCTTGAGAACACACTAGCAAGTGAAAGAAATAGGTCACAGATATGTAAATACCATATCTTTTCTCTGATATGAGAAACTGTAGAAGTAAATGAGTTCTCGAATGTGTGATAGATTTTTGTGAAATAAGAAATATTCATAGGGAAAGTAGTCGGGGAAAGTGATGGGGGAAAGAATAAATACAATTTAAAAAGAAAAAGGAAGCACACCTATATGGGGCAGGGGGGTGTGGGATTAGTAGGGATATGGAAATAAAAAAACCAAAAAACTTCCTCTGGGCTCCTCCATTCTTCCTCAGCTATGACTAATGCCACCAGCAACTTACCACCCATCTTGCTGCCCCCTGACGCACTGCCATTCCAGTCACAGAGTGAAAGCAGCTTGGCTTTGCCCCAAGACCCATGGTGGGGGTCAGACAAGAAGCCTCCAGTCATGCTGAAGGCCAGTCTCACTCCCCAAGAAAGTCCAGCTGCTCAGGCAGCCAAGGTAGTGGGCCCCAGCCAAGAAAGAGGCTTAGCCAAGCTTTCACTCACCATTTCCCTGCTCATGCTCAATCCGACCCAGTACATGCAGAGATTAACAGCTGACCAATGGGGCAAAGACCATTCACCTTTTCTTGTTTTCCTTTCATCTTCCTCAGAGAGTTTGCTTGACCACTGTTCTGTCCAGGCATCAACAAGCACAGCATCACTTGTAACACATTTGCCCCTTGGACTTATTGGGAAGGCCAAGAGTGGCACATGAATCACATTACCCACTATGCCTGTGTATTTCTTTGGCAAGTGGTCCATTTTAACTGTGACTCATTAGAGGTGAAAAGCGATTTTCATAGCCAACTCTAAAAGGCCAAAAAATGAGATCACTCTGACCCAACAAAGAGAATTAATGCTCCCTCTCCCTACAAAAGCCATCAGACACTCAGAGCACAGGGCCATCTGCCTTCCATGCCAACCAGCTCATAATGTTGGCACAATGCGTGGTCCAGTCTCCCCATGATAGCATCCCTTGGTACCATTCTCCTCTCAAGTGACAAAATAGAACATTCCTTCCACCACACTAGCTCTTTCAGAACAAAGATCATCTAGGCACCTTTTCCAACACTGAGTTGTCCCACTTTCAGTAAACAGTCTTGCTAGGTGTACTTTATGGTTCAGATTCTTGGCTTTTATAATCTGTGTATGGAGCAGCCAGCGTCATGCTAATAATTTCATATCATTAGGAAACATGCTGTTCACGTTTTGGCTTTGTTCTGCTTTGGTGTGGTGTTTGCTTGTGGTTTTGTTTTCTGTTGTGCTGCACAGGAATAACTAAGCAGGGGAGGTCAGGAAACAGTTCCCGCCTTAAGTGCTTCTATGCCAACCAGACCTGAGAAGGCACTGGAAACTCTAGGGCAGCTCCTTGGAAACTGAAAGCACTCTAACATTGTGTCCCTATGTTTCCCGAAGTGTGGCTCCAATGCCAACATCACTGAGTAATACTGAGATGGTACCAAGCACGCGTCCCATTTGCCTCTTGTGTGTGCACATCAAAGTAGAATGCAGAAGTCCCTTTCATGCCCTTCAAGGGGAAACAACATCACACAGATCAAAAAGGCCAGGGACCCACAAATCAGAGCTATTAAGATCTGCTTAATGTAGGAGAAATTTGTGCTTCTAAATAATGGTCCCCTTTCCAGACATCAGCAGCTAGCGGCCTGCCCTTCCCCTAGCTTGAGATCTCAGATCTGGACACTTGCCTGTCTTGGACACGAGATAGGGTTCCTTTCCCCAGTCTGTCAGATGGAGTGCCCAGAGGATGGAGGAAGACTGTTCATTATTATTTCATGCTTCATGATGAAAAGAAAGACTAGTTTGTCTTAGTGAAAAAAGCTTAGCATTTACACTTAAACCCATTCCTAACTACTCATCCTTTAAGAAGATATTTAGCCCAAATCTAGGAGGCCTGAGGTGCTGAGTTATCAAACTGGGCAACTTTCCACCCGGGCTAAATAAAGGCAATTCTGAAAAAACTACTATGGTCAGGAATAAGAATGTAAAAGTCCTTTAACTTCAAATCCTATTTGCACTCACACACACACACACACACACACACACACAAGTACACTTCCATCACATACACAGACGCACTTGTATGCATGTTTATTCAGATAATGAATTGGTTTGCTTCCCTAGGAAAGGCAAAAAGCTTTCTTGGTTCATCAGACCCTGTCCCTTACTCTCATCTCACATCTTATGAGGCCATAAATGAGTCACGAAGGACTGAATGAATTCAAGTTAAAAAAAGAAGTCCTTCATGTCGTGGGGTTTAGGGCATGCCACTCCAAACATATGCAATCCCATAATTATTTCTTTTTGGCATAAAGACTATTTGTGGCTATTATATTGACAAACTGCAGCCCCAGGAGAAGATCTGAAAAACTGTGTGTTTGTAAGAAAAATTTACATCTATAAAGAAAATTTCCATTTGTAAGTATGTTTTCCCCACTGCACCAGCAAGAGAAGGTTGATAAAATCATTATGGACTCCTAATCACTGGAGAGAATCCACATAAATCTGTATTAAAAAACCTCACCCTTATTTTATAGTTATTTTTCTTATCATCTCCTCTTATTGGGATCTTTTACTACATCCTTCTTTCTGTTTCCGAGAAATGAAGTATTCAAGCCTCAGGGCTTAGACAACTCTTTGAGACTTGCTCTGGAGATTAACTCATTCTTCTTTGGACTAGACACAGTGCCAGCTGCTCACCTCTTGAAAGTCAATACTCTGGAGCTGAGAGCCTGTGAGAAAGAAATCACGTTTATTCAAGGGGTAACATCCTGGAAAATGGGATGGAGCTACTGCCTCCAAAAAACATCTTGAAGAAACTCAGGACACATAAAAAGATATTTTATGTGCCTGGTAGGGAACATAAGACAGAGAAAGTAAAAGGAGGGGCAATGGAAGGGAAAGCCACACGGTGGGCAGGGTCCTCGACAGCCAGAGTTCGTCTCTTTCTCCGCTCTGACCAGAACACCACATGGATTCAGCCTCCTGGGGCCACTTCCTGTTCATCTTTATACAAACATAATAAGGTAGAACAGAAGAAACAAGGCTTGGTAGAAAGGAGGCATGGAACATCATGACTAAAATTATATTTTTAAGAAGACTGAAGCTTCCGGGACAAAAAGTTAACCAACACTATCCACAATGGCATTCCCTTGGTTAAGTTTTGCTTCGTTCCCTCAGACCCAGAACCATAAAACTCCTAATGATTCTAAATCCATAAATTGGCTTAGTTGAGAAAATGAAGAGAAAGAACCTGACCTTAAGATAAAGGAATAGACTGAAAGAACTCAAAGAAAGCTCAAACTATCCATCTTTTTAAAAATGGGCTCACACCTGTAAAATAGGCCATTATTTTGGGGGAGGCAGCTTTTGCACAGGTTTCCACCCACTTCAGAGGAACACAAATGTTCCCAATTCCAGGGAATGATGCATTTCTTTTCTGTGAACGTCCACACTGCTCTTGAGTGCGTACTTTGCTAAATAAATCTTTTCCATGCCTCTTTTACTGAATAATCCTGATAATTATTTTCCATAACAAGAGTGATGGAGCCTGCAACTTATTCTGTGAATAGGGTGTGTTCATTTTCCCCAGCTCTGATTTAGAAAACTTGAACCTTGTCCCGTGATAATATTACTTTTTTCCAAATTAAACCTCACAGCAATTTCCATGTGGTGTGTTACTTGATCCACAGAACAAAGGAATAAAGAGGGATGTCACACATTCAGATGTCATCTGAATGTTAGCAGATGCTCTAGATTCTGTAGATCTAAGAAAAGTGTTTTTTGCTGTGAACATCTAACTCATTTAGGGGCACTTTTTCTTGAGAATTTAGAATGCTACACAAAAGAAGGTAACCCTGCAGGGCTGGGGATTTAGCTCAAGTGGTACCGCACCAACCTTGGACACACAAGGACCCGAGTTTGATCCCTGGTACCACAAAAAAATAAAATAAAGTAATCCCAAAAAGAACAGCTGGCAGGGCCAGAGGGTTAGCTCAGTGGTTCCGGTGCCTGCCTCACATGCACAAGGTCCTGAGTTTGATCCCGGTAACCACATGCAGTGCTGGGCATGGTACTCACACCCACCAGCAATCAATACCACATACCACAGTGCTGGGCGTGGTGGCTCACGCCTGTAATCCCAGAACTTGGGAGGCAGAGACAGGAGGATTGCTGAGTTCAAGGCTTGCCTGGGCTACATAGTGAGCTCATAGCCTGAACTACAAAGTGAGACCCTGTCTCAAAAAAAAAAAAAAAAAAGAACAGCTGGCAAAGGAATGGCCACTATTGCATTTGTTTATCTCTCACATGAATAACAAGTGTACATGTCATGCAACTTCTGTTCACTTTCCTCTTATTAATCTGCTTGTTACAGGAGGTCTCAATTCATGAAAGGTTAAGGGAAAAAGAATTCATCTTTCCCTGCACACATCTCTTGCACCCAAGGCAGAAATCAAGGACAAGGAAAATAGTAACACTGGATTCTGAGCTGTTGGAAACCTTGTGCACAAGCTTCAAGAAGCCTTTCAGGTCCAGAATCATTCTGTTCCCAAAAGGTGCTGGTTAAGTTGTGTCCCCAATACACCCCCAGTTTCTTGAATATCTGTTTATCTCAACATCAATTGGTGGTGGCATTTGATCACCTTCTCCAGGTACCCAGGAGAATCACAGAAATTTGGTATGAAGCAGCAACATTTCTGAGCATGTCTTGTTTTCTTTTTGGTGTTGATCATGAGAAATAGAATATGATATGAGAGAAAGGAAATTCTCTTTTAGGAGATCAGTAAAAATATTATTCTAGTTACTGCTATAGCATAACAAGCTGCCCCAAAACTCTGTGGTTTAAAATGACAATGACCTTTCATTTTTCCCATGAATCTGCAGTATACACTGGGTCAGTGTGGCTGGTTCCTTTCTCTCCACTCACCATCAGCCAATGCAGCTTGAATGTGGTTCAGCTCCGACTACGGTGCTGCTTGGGCTTCCTTACTGCGTGGAGGCTGAGTTAAGTGTGAGCATCTCAAGAGAAACAAACACAAGCCTGGTCGCTTTTCATGACCTAGTCTCAGAAATCACAGAGCATCACTTCCCCTGTAGACTCAGCTCTTGGTCAAAGAGCAGGGATCATTCCATTGGAAGAATATATTGGGTGGGAGACAGTGTAACAGCTCTTTGTGGGTAAGTACAACCTGCATTAGACATGAACTATAACTAATACATATTAAGTCCTTACTGTATTTTACATTTTAGGCTGAAATGGTTAGTGTGGTTTCTCATTTTAAATCTCATTGGAACCCTATCTGGTAGATATTACCATTTTTCTATTTTATACATGAGAGAATTAAGATTTAGAGAGAGGCAGTAAATGTTTTATCAACTTGAAAGTGGCAATCCATGGGAGGTAAGTGCCACAGCTTACTGTCACTTCAATCCATGCCTCTCTGAACTCAGGGTCTCCCTGCTTACAGTATTAGCATAATTACCTTAGGCATCTTTAGGCACTTCTGTACTCAAGGGAGGAAAGTGGCTGCCTCTCGAAAAGACTGATGACACGCCTTCAGAGTTGTTTTTTCATTTGTTTTTAAATTAAATCTCAGCTAAAGTTCTTTGGAGAAACTTACCAGCCAAAATCACCAAGTCATTCTGACTCATTCTTTTTTAGGTGAACTGGAGAAAATGTTGCTCATTATCATGCTGGACTTTCTGCCCATCATTTCTTTTGAACATCTGATCATGACCTCAGAGCGAAGCATGCTCAGGAAGGCACTCATCAGCTTATTTTTTTAATGTGTGTTGAGTTCTCCCTACATGAATAAAGGTAAGTTGCCCCAACTAGAGGTCACTGCTTTCTCTGTTCAAACAAAGACCATTTGAAAATCATCTCTGGTTCTCTCCTCTACTGCAAGTAATAAATATCTGTCTACCCTTTTATATCCTGGTTGTATTTATTGGCTTTCATTCACCACTACGTGAATCCATTGCATTCAGTTGCAAAACGTCTCTGTCCTCTTATTGGTAACATCACAGTTGAGAGGATGAAAGACACATGTAGACGGCATAATAATCCGTTTTCCTCTCTTTTGCCACATTGCTCCTTTGCTTTGGATGTTCATCAGCAACTGAGGAATCAGGAGGACTCAAACACCAGCAAGGAGGCAAGTGTCAGACAGCAGCGTGGAGGCAGGCCCTTCCCTTCCCAGGCCCTTCCTCTCTCCACTCTCCTCTCACCCTTGACTGTTCTCTCTCTCTCCACCTCCCTCTCTCACCAGGCACTGGCAGAACAAAGAAGACTGTTGCCAGGAAAAATTTTGCATTCTTGAGCACACTGCTTCCCGAAAGACCTTCCACTGAGTGAAGTCTGGGTTGAGCCAGCCACACACACAGCGCCCAGCTCCAGGCAGCAGCCTGGCACCAAGAGTCCAAAGCTGAAAATGGATCATTCTAACTGCTCCTTCCAGAGGTACGTGAATGGGATGGGGGGTTGTCCTCAGACACTCCTTTCCCCACCCTCAGGTTCTGGCACAGAAGGCCTCCTGCTGTCAACACCAAGGACTTAAAGGGCCATATGCTTTTCAAGACATCAACCACGGGGTGTCCTCAGAACCTCTTCCCTCCAAAGCACAGAGCACTAGAGAGAAAGGATACAAGAACGAAACTGTCACCCAAGTCTGCAGTCCTGCTCTGGAGCCCTGCCAGGCACCTGCTGGCTGATGAGGCATCTGGGATACAACAGGTCCAAGACGTTCATGTAGGGAGCCTCAAGCTGTGGCAGGGCTTCCCTTGGGCCCCACGCCTTCCCTTGTGAGCATGAAATTCTCCTCCACGAGGGCTCATCAGACTCTTTCGTACATGCCCACATCTCTCAATTTTCCCCACAGGTGAACTATCCTAGTTCCTTTGCTATCGGTTTTGTCATCTGTTTTGCAGATATAATGCTAGCCTGGTCAGCCTTCTCTGGATGCGTGGGGTTTTTTGTTTTTGTTTTGCCAGGGCCTCTCTCAGTCATGTCTTGGTATCTGTAGGGATCGGGTCCAAGACCTCCTATAGATACCAAAGTTCATAGATGCCCACATCTTTTATAAAAAATAGCATTATTTGTGGTTACCAGGGATCAAACTCAGGACCTTGCGCTTGCGAGGCAGGCACCGGAACCACTGAGCTAACCCTCCGGCCCCTGTATCTTACTTTTAATACCTAATTCATTTGCAACTCTGCATAATTAGCTACTATATTGTTTAGGGAATAATCCAAGAAAAGAACCTGTATGTGTTCAGTGCAGGCACTTTTTTCTGAATGTTTTCAATTCATGGCTTGTTGAATTTGTGGATGTGCAATTCACAGATACAGACGGCTGACTATATTCAGAACTAAGCACATATATTATTCATTTCTACCATTCCCTATCACAGCTGATACCAGCAGCCTGTATAATAAGTATCCCATTTATGGAGTAGTTTTGCAGCCTCGGCTCCTTCTGGACATAAATGTTTTCACACAACTACTTAAAATTCACGTCACATTCACGATTCCTTCCCATACCCTTAACCAGTGGAGCTGTTACTTCTGTAGACACTCTAATATCTCCCTTAATACTCTATATGCATCTACTAAATACTTCTGCTCACACAGCTGATGGTGATACTACCTTCCAGGTAGTTTTATTGGACATGACCCAATTGTCCACATCAAGTTTGGACAGTCAGCTTATAGTTAACAAAATTATCAAGATCATTTCTCACATTAACTCTTGCTGATAAGCCCAGTTATCACAAGTGCTATGGTTGTGCACTTTTCTTTTTAACATAAAGACTGGGTTTTACCTGTGTCTACTTAGTAGTATCTCCCTGGCTATCCTTATTTTGAAGCCCAGCTTTGCTTTTCAACCCAGTTGTTCTCTTCCAAACATCACATGATCGCTGTATTTAAAAACCCAGCTCTGTGTCTTATTTGAGCTGCTAATAAAAAAAATATTGACTAGTAGGTTGGTAGTGCTTAAATTGTGTCCTTTGTCCATAAAACAGTAGCCTCAGGTGTGGTCGGCTGAGCAGCTATGAATTCATCCAAGCATCATACTAATAAGCCATATCTTCAGTCTTGGGTACAGGATACTCCAAGGGCCCTTGCTAAGAGCTTGTTTCTGAGAGCATGGCTGGGGAAGCAGGAGAGTTGCTACAGGAAGAGCTGAGCTGAGAAGGTGGCCGAGACATTGGAATTAGATAGCTCGCGGCTGTGCTGTTTAAGAAGGTGGAGTCAGAACAGTGAACTGAAGTAGAGAGGCAGAAACCTAACTTCCTGTGTAAATCAAGGAGACAGGACAAAATCCTTCAACGTGGAATCTGAAGTCAAGCAAAGACTTGCTGCCATGGCAACTTGTTCTATAGAATACACAAAAAGCCATGTGAGCCTGAGTTGTCGGTAAAGAGAGATAGAAAGCCAGAGAAGACACCAGGGTATGTACAGAAGGTATCTAATGGTTGAGCTCCTGAACAAGCCTCTTTCTCAAGAAAGAGGTAAGCTGGGTAAGCCCTTTGACACAGGATCTGACATTGCTTAACTCCACATCCAGTTTCATCTGGCTAAAGGATGATGTCACAAAAGAAGGAAAATAAGAGGCCTTGACACGGCATGCTTCCACAGAGTCTCTGCAGGCTCCTACTCACCACAGCGCCTTTCCCTATGTTCTGCCAAATGACCTGATTCATCATCTCTTCTCAGGTTTGGCATTGGATTGACAATGTGGCTGGTTAATGTGGTTCCTAGAAACAAACTTTATGAAAAGCCAGGAGATAGTCTTGCCCGCAGCTATTTAGTACTTTTTTCTCCATAGGCATTTAACGATAACCAATAGCAAGAGTTTATAACACCAATGCCCCTTTTGGGGGCTCAGTAATGTAATTTATCTCTTCTTAAAAATTCTAGTATGATAGATTTTGTGAAATAGAAATACTCAAAGGGAATGTGTGGCAGGGGAAAGTAATGAGGGGAAAGAATAAATATGATTTGAAAGAAAAAGAAAGCACATATATATATAGGAGGTGGGGGTTGTGGAGTGGGTAGGGATATAGGCAAAAATGAGAATTAACTTGTGTCATATACTGGTACAATGTTGAGAGTGATTGTGAGCTGTATAAAAAATGTACCAATAAAGAATTCAATTTTAAAAATTCTGCTCACTTCATGCAATTCAGTCTTCTTTCCCACTCCCTTTCTGATCTTTTGATGCCATTTTGGATGTTTATTCTGCCAATTTTCAGCATGGGGTTCCTTGTCCCTGATGAAGTAGGGGAAAGACAGGAACTGAGCAGGACTTACTCACCTGTCATCTGCCAACATTATGTCACCTGCTCTTGCCCTTTATTTCTTCATTGTTTTGGATTTCTCTGGAGCTTTTTAAAAGCCCCTGTTTTTGCCGTTAGCATTTTCCAGGAGTCTCAGCTTGTTCTGAGACTTCACCTTTCTGGCACAGTTCCTTTAAGTTTATGTCACTCCTTTGTGTTTGACTATATCCCCATATTTTTCTCATGAGAAAGACATTATACCACTCATATTTTATTTAGCATCCTTTTCTATCCCTCCCGACTAAGGCATCTTCCCTCTTAGAGTCTGACTGTGCGATTTTGCCTCTGTTTTTCTGGCTTTACTCCTGAGCCTGCGCAAGCCCAGACCACATGCTAGCACGCAGGTCTAGAGTTGTAGAGATCCAGAGCATGGCTTTGAAAAGAAACTAACTTCGAGAGGATGTGAGATTAAAGCAACAGCAATGGCAACAAAGGCAAATGAGAATACTGAGAAAAATCAAGGAACTTTCAAATTTCTCTGATCACCTGGGGTATTTGTGGAAAATGCAGATTTGGACCCCACCCTGGACCTCTTGAATCTCTAGGACAGAAGCCAAAGCCCTCAGGTTGAAACAGATTCATCAGCTGTTCGTCAGGGGCACCGGTGCTGGGAAACCACTTCACGGGACCAGAAGAAGGAAGTAGCACAAGCGCTGGCAGCAGAGATGGACGGCAGAAGCAAAGCCCACCCACAACTCTCTACTCTGCGTCACAGTGAAATGAAACACTCCTAATTTCAAAGGAATCTTTCAGCCTGGGTGAGAAAGGAGCTCAGTACTGGAAGAAACAAGGCATTTACTGAAAATTTTAGAAGAAAATTTCCAGAACTCAGTTACAGAACTCAATTTTTTTTTTTTTTTTTGAGACAGGGTCTTGCTTTTTAGTTCAAACTGGCCCTGAGCTCACTATGTAGCCCAGGCAAGCCTCGAACTGAGCGATCCTCCTGCCTCTGCCTCCCGAGTGCTGGGATTACAGACGTGAGCCACCACGCCCGGCACTGTGGTATGTGGTACTGATTGCTGGTGGACGTGAGTCACCACGCCCAGCATTGTTGTATACGGTTACTGGGATCGAACTCAGAACCTTGGGCTTGCATGGTAGGTGGAACCACTGAGCTAAATCCAGCCCCCAAAATTTGACATTAGAATAGTCCTTGGATTATTTGTCATCTTAAATCACCCCATTTAGTAGGAAGGAAAGGTACACACAGACACACACATGCACACACATGCTACAATCAGCAGGACTTTTGGAAACGTATTTCAGAGCCAGGCAGGTCTGCATTTAAGTATAACGTTTACCTTTTACTGGTCCTTCTCTAACTATATCTGACTTTATTTAACATAAACAACTCTATTTGATCTTATTCAACTCATTTATTTAACTCTATGTATGCAAAATGGAAACAGCATTAGTAACTTTAATATTTGAGAAAATCAAATAAATGTTTTCATTCTTTTCTCTCTTCTCCTGAAGAAGATACATGTCCAGATACTAACCATTCTTCCCGTTTCATGGAGGTTCTTCAGGAGAACATCACATCCCATTTAGTGTACTACACAACTGCTGGAGACAGTCAAAAGCTCCAGGGCAAGAAGGACTAATTCCATCTCCAGTGGCACTCTAATTTAAGGCTTGACTTCAATTAATTATTCAATACCTGTTCACCACCTCTGGCTTTGTCATAACTTCAGAATGAACTTTCCTAATAAGGATCTAGAAATTAGAAACTTCAGTTTTGCAGTGTATCCTGGAATCCTTCGTGCCCCCCCCCCAATACATTTAGAATATGAAAGCTATGGGATTTTATCTATATATTTTCCTTTCTTTTGTTATGATATTTTTATCTTTGTAACCTCATAGTGGGTTGAAGTGAAACATCCTGGAAGGTTGTATCCTTAATTGTGGTTCTGTTTTTTAACTACCCATGCTGACCCACTGACAGTCAAGGTCTCGGTCTACCCAGCTGTAATTCCATCTCTGAGCTACACAGTGTCTGGTTTGAATTGATGAGTCACAGCACCCAGGCTCCAATAGCACCTCAGTATTTCCCCTCACACTTATTTTCAGTTTGCCATAAACATTCTCAGTTCTCCTATGGGGAGCTTTAAGGGTCTCAATTAGGGGTTTTGGTTTGTGGTCATGTCTTAAATTTTTACAATACATTTATTATCTTGGTCAGTTAGGACTGCTATAACAAATTACTATAGACTGGGTGACTTAAGCAACAATAATCTAAATTCAAAAGTAGGTAGATCCAGTGTCTGGTGAGGGAGAAATTCCTGACTTACAAACAGCCCACTTCACAGGGAGAAGCAGGGGAAAGCTAATTCTCTGACTTTCCTACAGTAGCATTAACCACATTCAGGAGGACACCACCCTTAAGGCCTAATTACTCCCAAAGACCCGCCTCCAAATACCAACACTTTGGTTTCAGTCTATGAATGTTTAAGGAACACAAACAGTCAGTCCATGGCCCACTCCTCACATGGTGAACCTGAGACATAAAATCAGAACACAGCATGCTGCCAAGCCCTGTGAATCAGACTGGGAGAGTGATTCTTTCAGCTTCTGGATTATTAATTGGAAGGAAATTGTGAACTGGAGCAGTTCACACAGGAAGTATCAAGGTGCTTTCCAAAGGTAGGATTATTTTTTTCAGACTTCAAGCAAGAAATAACATTTTCTTCTAAAGGAGAAGCATAAAACTCCATCTTATTGCTGCTTGCAGAGAGAAGTCAGCCAGAGGGCTCTGGTATGAAAGCCATTTTCCCTAACGGAAAGCCATTGTTATTAACAGGTAAAGGGAAGAGCTGACATTTTACCAGGAACTAGGGAGAGGCGCAGAGCTTTCTGAAGACAATAATTAGTAGGATTCTGAAGGTCGCATGCATAAAGACTCGGCACCAAGCGCCCTGGAGACACAGCCAGAGGAACCCAGAGCTTTAACTGCAATAAGGAACCCTCACCTAGCCTCTCTCTCTATTTGTACATATTCAACAGTGTTCAGGAAAATGAAGAGAAACTTAGTTGAAAAAAA
Source organism: Thryonomys swinderianus (assembly GCA_004025085.1). Classification (NCBI taxonomy): domain Eukaryota; kingdom Metazoa; phylum Chordata; class Mammalia; order Rodentia; family Thryonomyidae; genus Thryonomys; species Thryonomys swinderianus. The sequence goes on from PVIC010036364.1 coordinate 13,826, forward strand.
AACTGAAATCATTAATGGGAACTAGATACAATGTGGGACATACAGTTAATTGTAAAAACAAATGAAAAATTACCAGATTATGACATCAGTCTCCGTTTCTGCTCTCTGAGGAGTAACAAACAAGCTTGTGAAAAGTTTCTAATCCAAGGCCCCTGGGTCCCTCTGGCTGTGTCTCCAGGGCACTTGGCACTAGGTCTTTATGCATGTGGCGTTCTGAATCCTACTAATTATTGTCTTCCCACAGACACTCTCAAAATCCTGTCTTCATGTGACTTAATTCCCAAGATTCTTGGGGCTGAAAGAAAAACAGAATTCCATAAACAGCTTCCAAATTTGTTTATTTATTTATTTAATTAATTTTTGTGGTACCAAGGATCAAACTCAGATCCTTGCACTTTTGAGACAGGTGCCAGAACCACCCAGCCCTTAAATCAGGAATTTTAAATAGCAAGTGCAAGGAAGAAAGGGGTATTAGTTAAGAAGGAGATGGTCAAGAAGGCAAGAGGTTTTGGAACTAGGTGCTGTGACATCACAAAATATACAGTAGATCAAACACAATAGAAGTCTCCATCTCCCAATCCCAGGTGGACGTTCCTTCTCAGTGGAAGTTGGCCTGTTTCCGTCCCCTAACTATCATGTAGGAACTCAGGTTGAGGGGTTCTCTGTCTTCATCATATGGTTTCTGAAGCTACCACCATAAGCATCCTCATCCAGGGGAAACAGTCTGGAGGAGGGTTTATGGAATAAATCTATGGGCCATGCCTGGAAATAGCATCTGTCATGTCTACTTAGCCTTCCATTGGCTAGAACTTAGTCACATGGCATCATCTAACTGCAAGGTGACCTTAGCTGTCTGCCCAGGAACATGAGGAAACAGGCTTAATCAGGATTTAGCAAACTCTGACATAGAAGTTATATAAATTGTATCGATCCTCCCCTGACACATACACTCTGGAATACTAATCCTTCATCTCTGGGGCTATTACAGAAAAGGAAGGGGTGGTTGTGTTTACAATAACAACACTCACAATGGTAACAGCCAGTTAACTGAATTCTGACTGTGCTCTGGGTACTTCTCCATTCAGAACACACATTCCCTTATTTACCCCTCATATCAACACTGATTTATAGGCAAAGAAACAGGACGAGAGAGGTTAACTCATCTACTCAAGGCCTCACAGTAACATGGCTGGGACTTCAACCCAAGCTGCCTGACTGCAGTGCCCATGCCTGGAACCCCATCACAGAGGGACCAAAAGGCAGGCTGTGATCCACTGCTCCAAGTCAAGAAAGGCTTCTCTTAATTTCAATACCGGGAAAAGGAAGGGATGATCTTCAGATTTTGAAAATTGTCGACTTGAAATAGAAAAGCAGGAAAGCCTTTGGCCAAGATTAGAAATCCTCTGCGCTCCTTGAATTCTGCCGCTGAAACCTAGCCTGAGCTTTTTTTGGTTTATTTTTAGCTCTCACCAGGCAGCATTTCCTGGATCAGTGAAGCAGGTTTAAACATTCTCATGAAGTTTTTGGACCTAAGTCCACATTTTTTAACTGAGTGAGAAAGAAATGCAGCTAAACTGCGTGGCAAAAAATATCTTAAAAAAAAAAATAAAAGCCTGACATGAAAGCTGAAGGAGGACATACCCGCCAAAGCAGGTTGGATTTGCTGTGGCTGGCCCCGCTGCAAAGCTGAAGTCCCCTCAGAAACCGCACTTGGTCTTTAAGTCCATTGTCCTTCAGCTGAGCCTGGCCCAGAAGGGTCTGTAGTTTATTTAACATCCTTTCCCAACACTATCTGAAACCTGCACAAGGCCAATGAAAGTCCTCAAACCGTGCAGGCACTCCAGTAACCTCTATGGTTTAACCTTGATTAATGACCTACATAAAATTCAAAATGCTTACTGGTCACTCGGGCTAAAATCAGAAGATGGAAGTAGAATTATACACGAGAAAACTCAAAGGATCAAGCTAGCGACTTCTGCTGACCTATGAGTACCAGAGTCAGGTATACTCTGAAGTCTACATTCGTTGCGGTCGGTGGTCCTAATTCAGAGCAATCTGTGCTCCTGTGGGAGCACCTTGCTCTCTGTGGTGGCTACTGGAAGGAACTATCCCTTTCACCTCTTCTATTAGTTCTCCAGATAACCCCTCTGGCTACACCTATTACCAAGCATCACAACGCTGTCTTGTGCTGTGAATGGAATCTTTGCCTCCCAATGTAACCATGGAAACAAAAGAGGAAAAGGCAAACAAACTTACCATTACCTACCATGACAAAAATATCCTTTCCTGCCATGCACCTATTTCCTGCTAAAGAGAAAGTGAAGTGAAACCATTACTACTAGAATTTGGCAAACTGTTAACAAAGCTGAGTGGAGGGCACAAGGATGATCACTAGATTAGTATGTGTGATCCCTTTGTGATATTTTAACATGCTATGGTAATACTAAGGAGAAATAAACTACACTGGGCTTCCCAGTGGACACTGACATGGAAAATGAGCCTGGAGTTCTCTGAGAAGCACAAAGAGCTAATTGCCCAGCTACTGGATAGAGGCCCAGTGCTATTTCCTTTATGTTGTTTTATCCTTTCCTCATGCTGTCCTCTGCATGTTTTTTTGTGCTCTGATTCATCCCTTAGTCTGTCTTAGCAGTTTAAAAATGAGTACAGCCATTTTCTTATTCATTTTATAAGATGTCTAAGAGGACAATACCTTCATTACTTGAGCATTTCCTTTTCCTTGTGCTCAATTTTCTTCCTGAAGTTCACCCACATCTTCCTCTAGATTTATTCATAGGTGTTATGGTTTATTTCCAGATGTCCCCCAAGAGCATCAGGTGTTCAGAGGGGACTTTTGGACGGTGCGTGGGTTACAGGGAAGATACAGCCAATTTGCTATTAGGGCAAGCTCTGACCTATGAGGGCCTAATCTGGTAGGATGATCTCCTTCCTTGGCCCTTTCCTTTCACCCTTGTCTTCTTGGCCTTCATGAGGGGAGCCAGTTTCCTCCCTCCACCCAGCTCCTACCTTCACACTGCCAACCTTACAAGGACTGAAGCTTCTAAAACAAGAACCAAAATAAACCTCTCCTCTTTTAAATTGATAAATAAAAATGAAGTTGACTTCTGTATGCTGATCTTGTAAATATAAATTCACTATACTTTCTTTTAACTGTAATAATTTTTCTTTGATATTTTCTGTTATTTTTAAGTGAAAATTATAGTTTCTACCAATAATGTCAGTCTTGAAACCTCTTATTTCTTCTGTTTTATTGTAGTAACCAGAACCCTAGAACATATTGACAAAGGAACATCACCACATCCGAGGTTCCATGTCTTCTCCATGAATTTTCAGAAGTCAGGGAAATTGAGGTGTAATTTACAGTAAAACTCATCCTTCACAGACGTACACATCAGGATGGAGAATAGTTCCACTGGACCTGAAAGTCCCCTGTCCCCTCAATAGTTAATTTCCTTCCCCATTCTCCCAGTTCCAGCACTCACTGATGTACTTTTTGTCCTTGAATTTTTTTGAAGTGAAATATTTCATAGCTTTTTAGAGCTGAACAGTATTCCATATTTAAGGCTGCAATGCAATTCTTTTTTATCTATTCACCAGTTTATAGACATTTGGGTTACCTCTTGTTTAGAACAATTGTGAAGAAAGCCACTGTTAAGTGTTCATGTACAAGATTTTTGTAGATAAATTTCTAAATTTATTTTCAGTAAGTACCTAGGAGCAGGATTGCTGAGATGTACAATAAACACATATTTAACTCTGTAAGAAGTTGCCAAATTGCTTCTCAAAACTGTTGTACTAGCGAAGTGGCAATGTATGAAAGTTTCAGTTGTTCTGCATTCTTGCCAATACTTGGCATTTTCAGGTTTTAAAAAATAACATCCAGGGCCGGAGATTTAGCTCAGTGATTCCAGTGCCTGCCTCACAAGTGCAAGGTCCTGAGTTCTATCCCGGTAACCACATACAATGCTGGGTGTGGTGACTCACGCCCACCAGCAATCAATACCACGTACTACAGTGCTGGGTGTGGTGGTTCACGCCTGTAATCCCAGCACTCGGGAGACAGGAAGATTGCTGAGTTTGAGGCTTGCCTGGGCTACATAGTGAGCTCAGGGCCAGCCTGCACTACAAAGCGAGACCCTGTCTCAAAAAAAAAAAAAAAAAATAACATCCAGGTCCAGAGATTTAGCTCATTGGTTGTAGTGTCTACCTTACAAGTGCAAAGTCCCAAGTTTGATCTCCAATACCACATACCACAGTGCTGGGTGTAATAGCTCACCCCTGTAATACCACCATTGGGAGGCAGAGGCAGGAGAATTGCTGTGAGTTCAAGACTTGCCTGGGCTACAAAGTAAACTCAGGGCCAGCCTGAACTACCAAGAGAGACCCTGTCTCAAAAACAAAAAATACATTCCTGTGGATAAATAGCTGCATTGTCTTGTGATTTTAATTTTCATTTCCCTAATGACTGATAATGCTGTGTATCTCTTCATGTACTTAACTGTCACCCACTTCTCTGCCTTACTACAATATTTATTAAGATATTTTGCTTGTTCTCAAAAACTGAGGTTTTTTCTTTTCTTATAGAAGAAGTTTCAGAGTTCTCTAGATTTTCTGGATAACAATCCTCCCATTTCTGTTTTTCAAATATCTTCCCTCTGATCTCTGGCTTCTTTTTTCATTTTCTTAATAGTATTTTTCAAAGAGCAGAAGTTTTCCATGGAATGAAATTCACTTTATTGACTTTTTCCTTATACTTTGTGCTTTTTGCTTTCATCCAA
>PVIC010036365.1:0-18635 GCA_004025085.1 Thryonomys swinderianus
AGCAGCAGCAGCAGCAGCAGCAGCAGCAGCATTAGGCCAGGGATTTAAGCTCAGTGGTTCTGGTGCCTGTCTCACAAAGAGAAGTCCCTGAGTTTGATCCCTGCTTGAAAAACAAAATAAAACAGCCGGGCGTGGTGGCTCACGCCTGTAATCCCAACACTTGGGAGGCAGAGACAGGAGGATTGCTGAGTTCGAGGCTTGCCTGGGCTACATAGTGAGCTCAAGGACAGCCTGAACTACAAAGCGAGACCCTGTCTCAAAAAAAACAAAAAACAAAAAACAAAAAACAAAAAACAAGAACATTAATGAAGTTCTCTCTCTCCATCCTCCTTCCTGAAAAAAATAAAATAAAATAAATGGGTGAATTCTGAGCGGTTTACCAAGATGAATATTTGTAACACAGAAGGCCCAGGAGATCAAAGCTACACTGGGCAGCGACTTGGGGGAGGGGCAAAGGCGTGGCCGGCTGTCTGTCACAGGACGTTGCCACAGCGACGCCCTCCGTGGGGAGTGGTGCACTGGGCCCGCCCTCGTGGCCCCTCCGCACCTCCTGCTCCGCGGGCTGAGGCCTGCTCCCCAGAACGTGAAGATCACTGGATGTTTTATGGTTTCTGTCTTCGACTTTGTGATGGATCGCTTCCCACAGGGACAATGAGCCAGAGCCAGGAGCTGAGCCCCTGGGAGCCCTGTCCCTGCTGCAGTGTGAACCCAGGAATGATCTTTGTCTTGGAGCCAAACCCAGGCTCTCCTGGGACCGCAGGGAGGGGCCGCACAGGGGGCCCAGAGGTCCCCGGCGCTTCTGAAAGGCTGGCCTCCCCTCACAAGGAAAGAAGAGGAGCGAGGGGTCACTGTCACTGTCGCTGTGTGGTGATATGTGGAGCGATGAAGATGATACTGGTTAACAGTCAAGAATGTGATGAGGACGCAGAGGGGCAGACGGTGGCGGTGATGTGGCTGAGGTTGATGATAATGACTGTGGTGATGGAGCCGGTGACAGCGATGGTGGTGGCAAAGATGGTGGTGGCTGAGGATGGTTGCTAAGGGCACTGACGATAGCCACGGTAGCTACCATTTATAGTTAGTCTCGTTCACCGTGCCATTTAATCTTACTGCTTTAGGTGGAAGACCCCATCTTAATAAAGGTGAAGACACAAGTTCAGAGAAGAGATATGAGTTGCTGGAGGGCATCTGGCAGCCATGCACTTCTGCTTCTGTGAGTAACAGGGTTCACTTCACACAGGTTAATTGATGAAACACCCCAGAGGGCTTCGCGACCATCATCTGAGGCGCTTCCTCCCTCCCCACCTCCCCAGGGGATGAACTCTCAGGCAAGCGCAGATTTAGAAGTGACGTAGTCCCAGGTGTGACCACCAGGTGGCAGAGCAGCTGCACTGAGTCCTGACCCCCAAGCAGTCCCAGAAAAACAGAAAATACACATTACAAATTCCTTGGCCTGGGAGTGGAAAGCCAGTTGGAGATTCCGGGAGCCTTCTGGCAAATCCGGGAAGGTTGACCTTCTGCTGTGAGCAAAACCGAAGGGTGTCCATGACTGGCAAAGGGCAGGGAAGAGTAAAAGCATATGGAAGAAGGAAGGAGGAAGGGAAATAAATGAATTCCTTCTGGAGACCTTAGTTTCAGCAGCCCCCTGTGGCCCTGCACTTACCAGAGTGAAGACCAGGGCTCAGGGCAGCAGAATCCCCTGGGGCTGAGGGAGGATGCCACTCCGGGTTACATCCTGGGTCCAGGCCTCTCTGGTCCTAACTAGAGTCTATGTGACAAAGGAAACGCAGGGCTTGGCACCCACCACCTGCACTGCAGAGCGTAGCCTGGGGCTGTGCCTGATCAGCCCGCTCCTGGAGCCTTGGGTGCTTTAGGCAGCTTGGCGGCTTCCCCAACTCTCTGTCTGCTATCTTAATATTCATAACAAGTTCCTACCAGAGTTGGTGAGAATGGAGCCCTGGCTTTGAAATCCACTTACAAGCCCGGCTCGCTGACTCCCTGGCTGGCCGCCATCTTGGCCAAGTTCCCCACTCCCTCTGGGGAGGTTCTCAGACGTTCAGGGTCCAGACACCCAGCCACACCTCACCCATACTACCACACTTCTCTCCGGAACTGACTTGGTCAATTCGCCCTCCTACTCTGGGAAGTGACCTGGGGCTGGCTCTAATTCTGACCTGAATCCTATATTCCAGTTCTTAACTGGGGTTTGTTGCACAACAAGCTACCCAGGAAGACTGGAGAGATCTTACACTTTGGTGAATGGTTAGTATCTGAGCTCTGCTGTGTGACCTTGGGCGAGTTGCCTGCCCTCTTGGAGCCTCAGTTTCCTTGTTGGAGGGAGTTAAAGCCATTTTTCTCCTGGGCTGCTATGAGGAATGAACATGGGCAAATGGCCAGCCTTGGTTGGCGGCAGCAACTGTCACTTAAAGGCACAACCCAGGAGAGGCCTGGCATGGGGCTGGCTCCCCCCGCACACACCAAGCGTGGAAGCTGGGCTGGCCTCTGCACACTTCCCACCCTGGTGTCTGCCCGGCTCTGACCCATGAAGTGCATCTAAGAACTGCCAGGAAATTGTAGCCATGGTTTCCACCCTGGGGGAGCTTATCATCTAATTACGGCAATCTGAAACCTCAGAATAGAAGCTTCCAGAAATAGCGTGTCTGTGAGCAGCCTCCACACACCCCTGGGAAGGGGACTCCTGGATGAGGAGGTAGCCCGGGCTGTGTGGCCGTCTCAACAGCTCCTCAGCTGAGAAGCCCCCGCCTGACTGTCCCATGGGTTGGATGGGTTCTTCTGAACCGAGCTTCCCGAATGAATAGGCCCCAGGCAGTTGGCTCCAAAGGGTCGTGACCTAAGGAGGAGATTGGCGGCCAGCAAAGTTGCGGCTCCCACCGGCTCCTCACACTGAAGCCTGGAGACCAGGCTGAGATTAAACTTTAACCCAGCCAGGGAAGAGTGGCGCTGATTCTTCCTCCACAGCTGTAATTCAGTAACATCAGGCTTTGTGGCTTACTTTTTTTTCAAAAACCTACTTGACTCTTCAGTGTTGGTGTGAGGAGCCCAGGAGGAGGCTGCGTCCTCCGAGGTCTTGACTTGTCGGCCGCTCAGATATCCCAGGGGGTCCCCCGGCACAGTGAGCACTCTGCCCCTTGGTGTCTGCTGCACAGTGCTGGGACATCTGAAGGGTCCCTGGATAAAGGGAAATTTCCTCACAGCATCCCAGGGCAGCTCTGGGCTGGCAGGTAGTCGCCAGCAGTGCGAAGAAGGGTCTTAGTGCCCTCGGACTGATATTGCGTCTGTCTCAAGCACCGGGTCGAGGTTGCAGCTTGCCACGCTCACTGGCCATCAGGGCCAGCTCTGTGCATGGCATTTGAAGAGCTCTTGGAGCGAGCTGGGGGCGTGGGTCTCTTCCAGGTTCTGCAGGTCGCCACCCTCCTCCTGCCAGCCATCTTCACCCCTTCTCAGCTGCTTCTGGAGAACTTCTCGGCCGCCGTCCCAGACCACCGCTGCTGGGCCCACACGCTGGACAATGGCTCTGTGACTCCTGCGAATCTTACCCACGACGCCCTCCTGGCTGTGTCCATCCCACCGGGCCCCAACCAGCGGCCTGACCCGTGCCGCCGCTTCCGCCAGCCACAGTGGCAGCTCCTGGACCCCAGCGCCACAGCCGCCAACTGGAGTGAGGCTGCCACAGAGCCGTGCGGGGACGGCTGGGTGTATGACCACAGCACCTTCACCGCCACCGTGGTGACCAAGGTAAGGGCCGCCCCACCCTGGCCACACTGCTCCCCTGACACCACCCACTCTGAACGGGGAGGGCTGAATTGCCACCTCCCTCGTGTTAAAGAAAGAACAACTTTGAGACCCCTGGCACAGCGTGGAAGATCATTCGAGACCATCATGACGGCTGCAAGGGGCACAGCAATGTGGTTGGCAGTAGTGAGACTGGGCTCTGCCAACTAAAGGGGAAATTTATAGTCAAGGGATACTTGGGGGCCAGGGAAAGTCACTGAGAAGAACCCTCAGGGGGTCCCGGCTGAACTGGGCCCCGCAGAGCCCACCCTGGCTGGCGCCCCAGAGTTGGCTGGTGCTACTCCACATCTTGTTCTTGGGTCCTGACCTTGCCGCAGTCATAGGTAGGCCTGTGATGGCCCTTTTTAGTAAGGGAAGGAGAACGTCAGCTGTGGCCGTGAGACAGGCAGACCAGCAGATCCCCTGTCCCTCACGTCCTGTCACTAGGAGGCCAGGGAGCCTGTGGAGTGACTGGATCCCAAGGACCTAGGCCAACCAGGTTCTTTCCGCTTGACTTTGCACCTGGCCTTTCTTGTGCCACCCCGGGCCCACAGTGTCCTATCTCCTGAGCTGTCCCTTCTCCTCCCCTTGCAGTGGGACCTGGTGTGTGACTCCCAGGGCCTGAAGCCCATGGCACAGTCCATCTACCTGGGCGGCATCCTGGCAGGGTCCTTCATCTGGGGCCTTGTGTCCTACCGGTGAGTGTGCCCTGCCCTCCCCGCTCCCTAAGTAGAATCAGGGGCTGAAGGGGCAGGAGGCACAAGGTGTCTTCAGAGCCTCTGTGTCCCCTGGGAAGAGGGACTCCTGGGTCTCCCTCATGTCATCAAGGGGACAGCTCAGGAATCTCAGGGAGCCACGGTCCCTGTCCTGGGGGAATCGACCTTCAGCCACATGTTGAACACCAGCTGTGTGCCGGGCCTCCTGGGAGAAGCGAACTATGACAGAAACAGGCACCATGGGAGCAGGGCAGGGCTGGACCCACCCTGGCGGCCAGGAGGGCTTCTCGGAGGAAGATGGCGGAGGCAGCACTCGGCAAGGAGAGAGGATATGAGAGGAGGCGGGTGTGCACTGAGGCTGAGTCATTATGTCCACAGGGACAAGCGATATCCATGTATCCTGTGGGTCTGAGTGGTGGACAAAGGCCAAGGTCTGCAGTCTCGGAGGCCGGGTTAGATGTTCTGTGCCCCTCACTCTCGGTGATGGCCTTGTCTCCTGTACCTTCGTCCCCAGTCCTGAGGCCTTCCCCGGGTGCCCCTGGGGGCCTGGGTGAAGGCCCAGAGCTAGTTTGGGAGGCAGATCAGAGAGCTGGGTTGCGGACCCCTCTGATGACTCATCCTTGTGCTCAGACCTGAGGTGAGGAAAAACCTTCTCCCTCACGACGGCGACCTTCCCTCACCTTCAGGGCCTCCCTGCTCTGCCTCCCTCCCTCCCAGGGCGCTCAGCGGAGCCCCTCCTGCTACTCAGTACCTCAGGAAGCGGGTGGTGAGCCAGGACTCAGCCGAGAACCTTCTCCCTGCTCCTCTGTGTGAGGCAGCGCTGGTGACACCGAAACCGTCCCCACTCGCAGACCCACTTGCTCACCAGGCATCTCCCCATCTAGGGGCAGGAGGCAGCTCCTGTCTACACGGCCAAAGCGGAGCTGCCCGACTCCGACCCAGAAAGCCCTGGAGCCCTCCTGTCCCCGAAGCAAAGGAACTATGTCCTCCTCACTCACAAGAAACACCCGGGTTCTCCCTTCCCGCTCTGCCTCTCGCTCTGCCTCCGCTGTGTGTCCACTCCAGTGCTCAGGGCAGCTCTGCGTGGAGTAGACCTGGGGGATGCAGCTCTGGGGCTCCCCAGAGGCCTCGCAGCACCAAGGGGACCCGAGCTGTGCTGTCTCCCGGGCAGGGACCTGCCCACAGCTGCCCCACCTCAGTGTCCTCAGAGGAGCCTCCGCGGCCCTGGCTAGCAACTGGCCCGGCCTAGACGCCCACCGGTCCACCCCTGCCTCCCTTACTTCAGCTTTCTGGGGCAGCACCAGGCTTGCTCTGTCTCTGTGGAGGTAAAAACATGAGGCTTCAGGGGCCAGTGCAGGACCTGGCCTGTGGCAGCGACTCAGGCAGGACTCTGCACGGGCACAGGTGGCTTCCTGCATCCTCCAGCCGCTATCTGGCACTACCCACTACCAAGGTTCCCACAGAAGCTGGCAATAGAGGCGGTCTCTTCTCTGTCACTCTGTTGGTGGGGACGCTCACACATCCATGAGGTCACTATGAGGATCACCTAGCTAATCCACATGGAGCCTGGGGCTGGGCCCAGCACAGAGGCATGGCTGCCACCGTCGCCATGGTCTCTTCCCGAGCTCAGCTGGGTGCTGAGCAACCGGGCATCACAGTCCAGTCTGTGCTTTTAAGGGGCAGCCAGCTGCCAGGCACAGGGGTCACCTGTGTAGGAAGACAAATCACTGTGGCCCTCTGGTCTCCTGGTGAGTCCCCTGTAGTCACCCTGAGGCCTGCAGCAGATGGCCCAACAGACACTTAGGGGTCAAAGCTACGTCCCGCCTCTGTCTCCATCTGGCCAGCACACACTTTGGTTGTGCTGACCTTAACCAGCCAAGCTACCTGCAGGTCACAGTAGCGTAGGGAGTGGCACAGACTGAGTGACCTACATGGGTCCCCAGGCACAGGCTTGGACAGTGCCGGTGTGCCCACAGTCATGGGCACTGGTCTCCGCGCTCCCCTGCCCCCTTTCCCAGGACTTTCACGTTCACAAACCCTCAATCCGGGGCTTGTCCTTATGGGCCCAAGGTCACCAGGAGGAGCAAGGCTGGACTCAGACCCACGCATCTATCTCTGACTCCTGGGAGCCAGGTGTCTGCCATTGTGATAACTAAAGCTCTCTGGGTGGGCTCTGCAGTGAGGGAGGAGTTGCCAGCACTGGTCTCCCCAGCTTTGCCAGGCCAGCAGCGTACACCCCATGACACGGGCCTCTCAGACCCCCTCATGCTCATCTATCTCTTCCACAGGTTTGGGCGGAAGCCTATAGTGAGCTGGTGCTGCTTGCAAGTAGCTGTGGCTGGCACCGGCACGACCTTTGCCCCCAGTTTCCTCATCTACTGCATCCTCCGGTTCCTGAGTGCCTTTGGGATGGCTGGCATCATCCTGGTGTTGTCAACACTAAGTGAGTCCCTTGCCCAGGCGCCTGCCAGGGGGCAGGACAGGCAGGAGGGTCAAGCCCTCACCTGTACATCTACATGGTTTGCAGTGGCAGAGTGGACCACAACCCACAGGAGGGCTGTCACCATAATGACACTGGGATGCACCTACAGCGCGGGCCAGATGGCCATAGCGGGCCTGGCCTTCATCCTGCGGGACTGGCAGCACCTCCAGCTGGCTGTGTCTGTGCCCTTCTTGGCCTTCTCCTTGGTATCTTGGTTAGTATGGTTCAGAGCTTCCTCCAGTGGATGTGAGGGGGGGGTGTCCCTTCTTCCCACCCACCGCGAGGGCAGTGGCTGGAGCCAGACCCTCCCCGGGGACAGACATTGGTCACTCTTGGGGGAGCATCAGCCAAGGCCTGTGGCTCCCAGCCAGCCTAGCCAGGCATCCATCTGTTGCCACAGCAATGGCTCAGTGGTCTAAAAAAATTTCAGTGATGTTAAAAAAAAATTGTAGCTAGTTGCCAGAATTTAAAACTCAAGAGATATTTTAAAACAAAGAAGAACAATATTTCCACCTTCTGTAGAAAATAGGAAGATCTGGGGTACCAGGCCGGAGTCTGGCCGGTAAGCCAGCAACAGCCCTGTCTGCAGTGCTGGGGCCAGGGCCTCATCCCCCCTACATGCTGGCACCGCCCCCCCCAGCTCCCTCCTTCCTGTCAACTGACATCCAAGTCAGTGAGGACCAACACTGGGTATGAAAATAGATTGCTGTCACTGTTTTTGGTGGTGAAAAAACCCCTGAAGTCTGGAAATACCTGCTTGGGTGGAAGGGAGGGGGGAGACAAGGGAAACAAATGCAAATCAATGTCACCCTGATTCTCTGGTGTCCCTGAGCTGGAGCCCAGCAGGGGAAGCCAGATAAGCCTACAGTGAGGGGTGCACAGAATCACAACTACTGGCAAATGGCTTCTCAAATAGTTACTGAGCGCCTGCCCCAGGCCAGACATGGCTTTGGGCATTGGACATGCACCAGGGACCAGAAAGAGACAAAAAGCCACCAGCAACCTGGAACTCTAAACGCAGATCAATAAGCAAGGAGGAAGGCTATCCCCTAATCACATGCATCAGGCCACTGGGCCACTCAAGTCAGGACCAGGCATGCCGGAATGCCAGAAGTGTGGCAACCTGTCTTATGAAGAAGACGATGTCATTACCACCCTTTCCAGTTGAGGGGTGGAGAGGAGAGATTAAGCCTCTTGTCCAAGGTCACCCACCAGTGAGTGCCAAAAGCAGGATTTGAGCCCTGGCAGTCCAGCTCTTCCAGCAGCTGTGTCAATCTGCCCGGGAAAATTCCTAGCTTCTCTGCAAACAGGCTGAGCCCCAGTGCACTGGGAAAACCCTTTACCTTTCACCAAGGCAAGGCCTCAGCCGGCCCATCCCATCTGCCTGTGAGGTTGGGGAGGAGCAGCCTGCTGTACAGACTCCCCCAGTTCTGTCCGGGCTAGTTTTAAACACAGCGGGGAAAAGCACACAAAGAAACCACAAAAACCTCATCCTCAGGTAGCATTTCTGTCATTGAAATGGCCCCGTAACTACTGGAGAGGTGATCACACTAGAGACACCCCTGCCAGGCAGTCTGTGCCCTGGCCAGATACATGGTTTGGGTAAGCAGGCTTCTGGCAGTCAGGGAGGCCAGGTGTGGTGGCACAGGAAGAGGGTTTCTAGCAGCTTGAACTCAGCTCTATTCTGAGCCTCCCAGCCTGGCACCAGCAATGCCAACAGTAGTGCCTGCCTTCTCCTTTGTCTCATTGAGCCAGAAGGCCAGGCACTCACCACCCCCTCCCCCCAACCTGGGAAACAAGACAGCAAAGTCCTGGCTACACTCGTGCTTCTTTAACAGGTGGCTGCCAGAGTCTGCCCGATGGCTGATTATCACAGGCCAACCAGACAGAGCACTTCAGGCACTCAAAAAAGTGGCCAGGATAAATGGCCACAAGGAAGCCAGAAAGACACTGACCATAGAGGTGAGATGCTGTTCTTTGTGGTGCAGAGTGTGGCTCAGCCTAGGAAAGGACGTCCACCTCACCCATGGCACTGCCCACCCACTTCTCCACTGCCCCATGAGCTCTGCCATGGCCTTGCCATGAGCATCTCTATAAAACCCCAACTTCAGCGTCACTACCATCGACCTCACCGCACCATCACCATCACCACCAGTGAAAGTAGGACTGTTTTCAACACCCTCATCAACTGCATTACAATCATCCACACCTACACCTCCTCCCCTGCATCACCACCATCATCTCCACAGTGCAACTTCTTCTCCACCACCAACACCCCTGTCCTCACCATGGCTACCCCCGTCACCCGCCCCTCCCCCCTCCACCACCCGACCACCGGCATCTGCTCCATCATCACTGTCCCACCAGTCACGACAATACCTCTGTTGTCACCTGTGCCGCAGATGCCCAGCACTCATCCACGTGCCCTGCACACCTGCCTCTCAGACTTCTCAGTGTATTTGGGGAAACAGAGCGTGCTTCTTTGAAGGTAGCTATTTTGAGGAAGCAGGTGTCAGATGGAGGATGCGCTGCCAGGGACGAGAAGACACAGTTCCTTGGAGGTGGGAGGATGCGGAAGGCTTCCAGGAGGAGGCACGCTAGAGCCGATGGCCCTGAGCTGAACTCGGAGTTGCAGGAGACTGGGTGGGCACTTGGGAAGCAGCAGGGCATTGGCTCGGCCTGAGCAGGCATGCCCTGGTGCAAGCCACAAAAGTGGAGGGGAGGTGGGGGCGCTGCCCAGCACCTGGCAAGAGTAGCCTGTGGCTTAGGGCACCAGAGCCAGGGCACAGGCCTCTCCTTGGCTCATCTTCATGGGTCAGGCCTGCAGAAGAGTCGGGGGGCCAGAGAGAGAATCTTCTTCCCCACAACTCTCCCGGCCCTGGGGGCACCAGCATCCAGAGGCCAAAGCCAGGCCTCCCATCGCGCTACCCTCCTGACGCCTTTCCCTGACAGAAAGGCAGGGTGGGGCCGTGGCCCCGATGGTCATGTGTCCCCCCATTCTCCCGGAGGTGCTGATGTCCAGCTTGAAGGAGGAAGCCCTCTCTGAGAAGGCGCACGGGTCAGTGCTGGACCTGTTCCGCATGCCTGCACTCTGCAGGAGGAGCTGCACCATGCTGGTGGTGAGGTATGCAGGCTGAGACACTGGGGTCTGGGCCAGGGGATGTGGTGCTCCGAGGCCTCCCGAGGTGGGGGGAGGGGTGTGCCAGGCAGATTCCTGAGGTTGGCATGAGCAGGAAACCACTGCCATGCAGGGGGAGGGGTGCCACCCCAGCAGGGTGCTAGGGTCAGACTGAAACCAGGGCAGTGACCATAGGTGAGGATTGGAGACCCCCTAACAGATGTGTTCGGAAGCCTGAGATGCTCTAGGCATCCCTTACCCCTTACAACACCCTGTATCATAGAGAGGACCCAGCGGGGGGAGTAGCTGGCCCCATGATAGAGCTGCGGTCCGTGTGTCACCTGCAGCCCACCTGGAGGAGGCCCCGCCCGGGTCCCCAGGGGTGCTGGGCTGGGTAAAAAGCCCCTGGAATTCAGTTGCAGTAACATGCAAGACAGCATATTAAGAATGAGAAGGGGCTGGGGATTTAGCTCAAGTGGTACCATGCCAACCTTGGACGTACATAGGGCCTGAGTTCGATCCCCAGTACCACCAAAGAAAAAGAACGAGAATCAGACTTGACTAAACTTCATCTCAAAGCTAAAGATTAGGAAAACATTTATTTTATGCTATATGTAACCACCAGTAGGTTATCATAGCAAATATTTGCTAGGTCTCTGAACAAAAAAGGAGATCAAATGCTTTTTAAAAACTTTTTCTAATTTTTAGCCTAATTTTTTTCTCTGATAAATTAGAAACAGACCAACATCCAACACTCCCTCCTAAAATCCTTCCCGGATTCATGGCTTCTCCCAGGCGTACCTTTGAGCATCATTTATTATTCAAATCAGAGGCTTTGAAGCCCTGGCTCTGTGGGTTTGTGCCTCCATCCAAGGCTCCAGACCCCCAACCAAGCCCCGCCTCCCCTGCCTGCCCCTCGGGGAAACCTCTTGAAAGGCTGCAGGGCTGCTTGGTTGCTTCTCCTGCGTGCGGCCCCCCGCCACGTGCGTGTGCCTGGAGAAGCCATCAAAGGGCTGAGATGAGTGTGACTGGTTCAGCAGGGAGGGGGGCAGATTTTAAACATGGTGGAGAGTCATTCGCTGTGGGAACGTTTGTAAACCACAGTTCCAGCTCCAGACTGCAGAAGTCCTGGCCCTGGAAGGTCAGCCACTCAGGAGCCTGGGACGGGACGTCCCACTCTAGCAACAAAGACAGGCTGAGGGTGTGAGCTCAGGTGCTGGGTGGTTTTCCGGAGAATCCATGTGGCCCCTGCAGACTTGTTATGGGGTACTGCCCCCAGCTGCAAAGCCGTGTTCCCAGGGGCTTGGGAGATAAGGTGTCTGGGGAAGGAAGAAGCTCCGCCCCTCCTCTTGAATCTAGAGAGGTACAGAGGGAATGTGACTGCTTCTGGAAACCACGCCATGGGGCCAGAGTGGCACTGAAGGGAAAGCTCAGTATGGTCCATGGAGACCCCTAGGGCAGCCTGGGTGCCGGTCCACAGAGGGCCCCACCTTCCAGCTGACCAGGGGCTACATAGCCCGTCACTACACTGTCCATGGCGCGTGTGCAGAGCAGACAAGGCCATTGGTTCCCAGCCCTTCTCATGGACGAGCCTGACCTGGGAGACGCGTCCTGCTTTCTGCATGTCTGCAGAGCTCTGGCCGCATCGAGCCATGTGCGGCCGTCCTCCCAGGCAGCTTGTGGGTCAGTCCCTCAACTCTGTACAAGACCAACTTCTGGCTCTTCCCACAGCTTTTCCGTTCAGCTGTCCTACTATGGGTTGGTCCTGGACCTGCAGAGCTTGGGCAGGGACATCTTCCTCCTGCAGGCCCTCTTTGGGGCCGTGGACTTCCTGGGACGGGTCACCACTGTGCTCCTGTTCAGGTTCCTCGGCCGCCGCACGACCCTAGCTGGCTCCCTGGCCCTGGCCGGCTTCTGCATCCTGGCCAATGGGCTGATGCCTCAAGGTGAGGTAGGGCCTGGGCCTGTCCCATTCTGTCCCCAAACTCCTTCCACCCCTGGCCCTGGAGATGTGTTTCTACAGCCACAGCCATCCACCTGCTAGCTCTGCTCAGTCTGCCTGTCACACCCTCTGCTCCAACCCATGCCCCTCCCCCACAGCCGTGCCCCAGCCCTGTTCTGAGGTTCGGTTCAGAGAGGTGAAGCAGTGTCCTGGGTCACCCATCGATGAGAACCTGGACTTGAGGTGACAGGGAGCGTGGAAGGCTGGCTGTTTAAAATGAGGCCAAGAAGGAGCCAAGAAGAGTGTGTGCGCACGTGTGTGTGTACACACCTCTGTGTGTGTGCACATGCATGCGTGTGCATTTTTTTCCTTACTGTTACACCAGCAAGTCCCTAGAGAGCCAGGGAGGCTCCAAAGTCCTGGATTTACTTTTTTTTCTTCCCCTGAAATCCCCTCCAGGCCTCCTTTTCACTGTAGACCAGAGACTGGGAGCAGGGGGCAGGGACACGTGGCCTGTAGGGGCAGCAAAGCCAAGAGGAAGGCAGGAGGGAGGCTGGCCTGCCGCTGGCAGTCGGGAGGGGCTGAGGTGCGGGAGTGTGGCTGTGGGCCCCCCAGACCACGTCCGCAATCCAAACATGACCAATCAATAGCCTGGCACCACAGCAGCCCTGCAAATAACTGGTGGGAGAAGCCCAGCCTCACTTCACCAGGCCTGGTCCCCCCAAGGGGCACCCCACTCACATTTTCCTCTGCCCAGATCTGCAGGGCCTGCGCGTCGCCCTTGCTGTGCTGGGGAAAGGATGCTTCGGAGTCAGCCTGACCTGCCTCACTGTCTACAACACAGAGCTATTCCCCACTCCACTACGGTAGGCGGGTTGGGCTCCGAAGGGGCTGCCAGGCCTCTGTAGGGGGGAGGGGGACACTCTGGGGCCCCGGTGGGAGGGCAGGTGCAGGCTTCTTCAGCCAGGCTGGGGAGGGGCTCCAAACTAGCTCTCCAGAGGAAGGTCGGAAGGTCTAGACTCAGGAGGCCGGGATGCAGGCGGCCTCTAGGGCATCCCTGCATATCCCAGTGTGCATTCTGTTCAAAAGGAATCTTAAAAGAATGCTGGTAGCTGGGCATGGTGGCACATGCCTATAATCCCAGGACTCTGGGAAGCTGAGACAGGAGGATCACCAAGTTTGAACCAAGCCTGGGCAACTTAGCAAGACTCTATTCTATCTCAAGAAAAATAAATAAATTTAAAAGGTTCTAGTTTAGTGGAAAGGATCTGGTTTCAGTATCCACTGGTACAAAATAATTAACGTAATAATAAATAAGAACCCTAATGAAGAGAGACTAAGAGCTACCCTTCCCTGTCCCAAGAAAGCCTCTTAATCACCTTACCTCCTCAGACCCCATGGGAGTATCTGCCTCCTCCACAATTAACAATGGGGTAAACTGAGGCTCGAGGTGACAGACTGACTCAATGGAGGATCGCTTGGGCACCTGCCATCAACTTTAGCCCAGGACGGGATCCCTCCCTGACTTAGCCGTTATTTCTGGCCCATTTTCTGTTAGCATTGACTGGTTTTGTGCTCTCCTAGGGAGCCTCGGCACCCCGGGGATCCTGAGGCAGGGAACTCAGGGTCTCTGGAGAATTCCCTGGAAGCCCAGACGGGAAAGTTTAGGCAGGCTCCAAAGAGGAGGCCTTGAGGGGGCAGTGCCACACAGCTCTTCCTCCCCGGAGCCCCTGTCGCCAGCCACTCTGCAGCCACCCTTGGTCCCTGTCGCGCAGGACAACGGCAGAAGGCATCCGGCAGTCGGTCGGCCGCCTGGGGGCGATGATGGGCCCCCTGATCAGGATGGGCCGCCCAGCCCTGCCCTTGCTGCCTCCGCTGTCCTATGGTATCATCCCCGTGGCTTCCAGCCTGGTTCTCCTGCTCTTCCTCCCAGAGACACGGGGTCTCCCTCTCCCCGACACCATCCAGGACCTGCAGGGCCGGTGAGTGGGTGACGGACTGGGCTGCTGGGCTCAAGAGCACAGAGGACCCACGTATGGGTGGAGGACACGTATGGGAGATGACTGTTCGCAGGTGGAAGGCGATTATGTCTCAGGTGGGAAAATGTCATGGCTGCTGCTCAGTCACCACTTACCTGGGCAAGTTAGTAACCTCACTCAACCGGACTGACTCCGGAGACCCGGACGGCTCCACTCCCCTGGGAGTGTTCCCAGAACCCCGGGCCCCGGCTCTTCAGTGTTCCAAAGGCCCAGGCACACACGGCCGCCATCTCTCTGTGTCTTTCAAAGAACAGAACAGAGAGAAAATTTCCCAGCTTCATGGTCTAGCCAGGATCTCTCCTACATGCTTCAGCTCCCCATATGTAAAATGGGTGTTAAAAGAAAAAACCAAAATCAACAAACCACCCCACCTACTCATCAAGTTGTTCTCCTGCTAAAGTAGATGAATAGATGAAGGCAGTGGGCCAATCTGTGCCCGTGCCCGTGCCCGCTGGGTCCTGGGGGAGAGGGTGCTGGTGCTGAGTAGGCACCGAGGTCATGCCTGTGACAACAGTTGGTGCTCTCCGAGGCCTTGCATTGTCGAGCTGAGGTGGCAGCTTATCAAAGCAATACAACAACCCTGCAAGGTGCTGTGTCTGATTTCACTGGAAAGGGATCTGAGACGCAGAACGGTTAGTAACACGCCTAAGAGCAGCCAAGCGGGAGAGGGCGAAGCTGGTGCTTTCGTCTTTCATTTAATTTATTTCTGTCTGTACCTCCTATGTGTCAGGCACTGTCGTAGGCTTTGGTTATCCAGGAGAGGATAAAAACCCTGATTTCATAGAGCTCCTATTCCTGTAAGACATGATGCCAGCTCTGCCCTCCAAGCAGGCAACCTTTTTGTCATGCGTCTCTTTGGATTATCCTAGCAGATCGGGTGCAGCTGGAGGCCACCGGGAAGAGGCAGTCATCATGGAAAGCACCTGGCTCTAGGAGTCCTGCCTGCATGGAGCCCTTTTGGCCAGAAACACCTGAGAAAGATGATGCTTTTTCTCCAATCTGCAGTCTGAGGGTTCCAGAGAAATGAGCAGCCCCAGGAGGGTGGCGAGGCAGGGCAGGGGGTGGGCAGAGCTATCCCTCCGAGGTGGTTCCCACTGCTCACTCCTGTTCCCCCACCCCTGGTCACACTCTCCAACCCGCCTCAGCCCTACAGGGCCCTGTGTCAGGTGGCCACGACTGGCCTGGCTGCCCTTGGTCAGTTCCACCAACGAGTCAGTTCCCCTCCCTGCCAGGGTCCCGTCCTCACCCCTGCACTCAGCCACTCCAATTGGAGAGAGGGTTCCGGTCCTTCCTCCCTGTTTACAGAGCCCACACCGTAAACTTGGAGTGTCCCAGGGTGCTATCTGGGCTCACTGATCTTGGCACCGGCTGCAGTTCAATAAGTGAAGCTGCAACCAGAATCGTCAGGTGTTCAGGCTGTGCCTAGGCACCCAGCTAGGACATGTGTGGGATCTGAATCCAGCCCAGGCCCTCTCGCCCAGCCAACTGCCGAACAGCGGCTGTGTCCTCTCCAAGAAAGGAGGTGTTCTAATCACCTACTCACCCCTCGGTGAGGAAGACCTTCCTGCCCCAGGCTCCAGGGATGGCCACACATATGGCCCAGCACTGGACAGATAAGATTGACAGAGGTTTGTCACATACACTCATATCCAGGGAGGACCACACTGCTCATAACCACACGAGGCTGCCTTCAGAGCAGAGAACCACCAGGGTGGGTGACCTCTGGTTCTTGTGGGAGGGTGTGTGGGCAGGGAATGGAGCCCCACTTAGGTAAGGATACCAGGGATGGCCTTTTACTCCCTCCTTACTGAAGGGACTCTCTCCCTTCCAACACCTACCAGATTAATCTTCCTCCTCATAGCTCCCAAATACATTTATTTCTCCTTTTCTATGCCTGCCACCTTGGTCCATGCTACCATCAGGTGTGGTGCCCAGACTGGTTCCTGGCACCCATACTGTCCTCCACACAACAGCTGTTTATCCAAGCCAAACTCCCCTCTCTGTGTAAAACCTTCTAGAGCTCATAATAAAGATCACTTTTCTCCCCCTCAAGGGGCTGGATCCAGTTGTGGGTCCCCAGCTTTCTTTGATATATAACAAATTTTAAAGGATCAAATCATATGAAGAATGTTATTGGGCAATCATAGAATTGAATTAGAAATCAGTATCAGAAAGATATCCAGAAAACCTCTTCCTGTTAGATAATGCAGTTCTCAGTAACTCGTCTTTCAGAAAAGAAATCACAAAGGAAATATATTGAACTAGTGAAAAATGAAAGAATAACATTAAAGGCTATGAGATGAAGCTAAAGCAGTGAGTGACTAGAGGAAAATGTATATCATTAAATGCCTATGTTAGAAAAAGAAAAATCTCAACTCAAAAACAAGAAAACAAAAAATGAGTTAACTCCACCTGCAGTAAACAGTAGGAAGGAAATAATAAATCAAAAAAATAGAAAAAAAAACTAGAGCTAGTTCCCTGAGATCGATAAAATTTTTAAATCTCTAGCCACAGAGACAAAAGAACTCAATAATAGAGAACAAAATAGGAAGCATTAGTACAGATCCTGTAGATCCCAGAGCAATTATGAATAATATTGTATCAATACATTCAACAGCTTAGGCAAAACTTACGAATTTCTTGAAGAATGCAAGAAACCTCATTCAAGAAGAAATACATAAACTTACTCTAAGTCTATTAAAGAAATTAAACTGGGGCCAGAGATTTAGCTCAGTGGTTCCGGAGCCTGCCTCGCAAGCGCAAGGTCCTGAGTTCGATCCCGGTAACCACATAGAATGCTGGGTGTGGAGACTCACACCCACCAGCAATCAACCAGCAATCGGCACCACATACCACAGTGCTGGGTGTGGTGGCTCACATTTGTAATCCCAGCACTCGGGAGGCAGAGACAGGAGGATTGCTGAGTTCAAGGCTTGCCTGGGCTACCTAGTGAGCTCAGGGCCAGCCTGAACTACAAAGGGGGGACCTGTCTCAAAAAAAAAAAAAAATTAAACTGAACACATTCTCATAGAGAAAACTCCAGGCCTGGATCACTTTATTGCTGAATTCTGATAGACATTTAATCAAGATATGATAGCAATTCTACACAAATTCTCCCAGAAGATTGAAAAAGAAATGACAATTCCCAATTCAATATATGAGATCAGCATTCCTCTGATAACCAGAACCAGAAAAAGACATTACAGAAAACCCTGTCAATCCATATCATGTGTTTCCTACACTAGGATTAAAAAAAGATTGATCTTGCCACCTGGTAACTCACATTTATGGCAGAAAAGACTGAATGTTACCCCTGGGATCAGGAATGAGGCTCAGATGCCCATTCTCACCACTTCTGTTCAACACTGGACCCAGTCAGTATAGTAAGGCAAGAAATGTAAATAAAAGCCATGCAGATTATTCAGAAAGATATGAAACTGTCATTGTCTTTGTTTGCCAGTGACATAACTGTCTGTATACAAGATCCTAAGAAATCCATTAGAACTAAGTAAAATAAGTGAAACTAGCAAAGTTGCAGGACTCTAAGTCAACATAGGAAAATATACTAGAAACTACCAGACACCGAACTTTTAATACAATACCATTTAACAGCAGCACAGCAGAAAAAAGCTCATCCCATAAACCGAAAGCTACAAAATATTGCTGCAAGTTATTAAAGAAGGCCTAAATATTTAGAGAGATATACCATGTTCAAGGATGAGAAAACTCAATATTCTCACGTTTGTTCTCTACAATTAATCTAGAAAGTCAATGAGATCCCAGTCAAAATGCCAACCTCTATTTTTGTGTAAATTCACAGGCTTAGATAAATAATGCCAAAAATCTATATTAGCTAAAACAATTTTGAAAAAGAAAGGCTGGGGTGTAGCTCAGGTCTAAAACATTTGTGCAGGGTGTACAAAGCCCCGGGTTCAATCCTCAGCCCTTGAAAACTATAAAAGCAAAAGTTATACATTGTACTCCATAAAAACTAAAAACTTCTGCTTCCCAGAAGACATCTCTACACGAGTAAGGAGGCCACTAGCTTGGGGAAAACAGGAGACTAACTGCCACCTGACAAGAAGACATATCTAGGAAACAAGAAGAATGCTTCCAAGTTAACGATAAAAGAGCCAAAATTTTAAAAACAGGCAAAAGATTTGGCCAGTAGCTTCACCAAAGAGGACGTGTCGACGGTAAATACACAACAACAGGATGCTCAACATTAGGAAAACGCAGAGAAAAGATAGTACATTCTACCACGCTCCCCAAGGGAGGCAAGACTTGAAAAGACCTAGAGTGTTAACAAGCATTTGGAGCAACTATGGGGATTCAAAACAGAACGACAGCCCGGCGTGGTGGTTCACGCCTATAATCCCAGCACTCGGGAGGCAGAGGCAGGAGGATTGCTGAGTTCAAAACTTGCCTAGGGCCGGAGGGTTAGCTCAGTGGTTCCGGTGCCTGCCTCGCAAGCGCAAGGACCTGAGTTCGATCCCCGGTTACCACATATAATGCTGGGCGTGGTGGCTCACGCCTGTCATCCCAG
>PVIC010036366.1:0-18610 GCA_004025085.1 Thryonomys swinderianus
GGAAGGAAGGAAGGAAGGAAGGAAGGAAGGAAGGAAGGAAGGAAGGAAGGAAGGAAGGAAGGAAGGAAGGGCAGGCCTCACATGTGCTAAGCAAGTGCTTTTACAACTGATCTACACAACTGATCCTATATTGGTTAAAAAAATTTAAAAGGGACGGGCATGGGGGCTCACTCCAATAACTCCAGCACTCGGGAGGCAGAGGCAAGAGGATTGCTGCGAGTTCAAGGCTTGCTTGGGCTACAATAGTGAGCTCAGGGCCAGCCTGAACTACAAAAAAAAAAAAATCACAAACTGAGACTTACAGCTTACACATTTTTTTTTTTTTTTTGAGACAAGGTCACGCTTCGTAGTTCAGGCTGGTCCTGAGCTCACTATGTAGCCCAGGCTAGCCTTGAACTCACAGCAGTCCTCCTGCCTCTGCCTCCCAAGAGCTAGGACTACAAGCATGAGCCACCACACCTGGCATTGTGGCACGTGGTACCGGGGATCAAACTTGGGACCTTGCACTTGCCAGGCAGACACCCAAACCACTGAGCTAAATCAGTGGCCCAGCTTACACATTATTCTCAAGTGAACCCTCCTAAAACCCAGCTCAAACAGTGTTCCCGTCTAACCTAAAACCTCCTAGAACACCTTGCCTGTGAAGTCTGAAGCTCCTAACAGATCCTATATGGTCAGATCTCAACCTTCCATTCGGATCTCATATCCCAAACCTCCCTTTTTATAGCTTCTGTCTCAGATGGCCTGAATTATTTGTTGTCCCTTTACAACCTCTGTCATGCCTACTATAAAATGTCTGGTCCCGAATGTAGTGTCATACAGTAAAACAAGCAGAGCTTTCAAAGTCAAGTCTAGGTTCTGACTCAGATTGTTGACCTTATTAATCCAGAAGCTATTTAACTCCTCTGAATTGCAGTTTTCTCATCTGCAGAATGGGAGTCATAATCCTTATCTCAGGCCAGTGATGTAGCTCCATGGTAGAGAGCTTGCTTCATTATGTATAAGGCCCTAGGTTTGATCCCCAACACCAGAAAAATATCAACAAATAACAAGATGTAATATCTGTCACATGAAAACAGCTAAACAAGTGATAAGTTCTATTAATTTTACTCAACTCCAATGCTACCCACTGCTTTATTTTCCCTTATCCTCTCAGCGGGAAATGAGCACTCCCTGTAACGTCACATACCATCACATCCTCCTACCCTCCTTGCTCTTAGCCTCTGATCTTATCTCCTATCTTACAAAACAGTGATTTCCAGCCATGCCTTGCCTCCCCTACTAGCCTAGGACCTTCCTGAGGTCAGGATCTTTCTGTGACTCACTGTGGCTGTCTCAACAGCCCTGTGCACAGTGACCTGAGCATAGTACGTGCGCAAGTACTTACTCAGTTCATGGCACGTGTTTGGTACAATATATGTAATGCGCATTAGGTGTCTAATGTTACCTAGGCATATAAATGTGAGGCCGCATCACTTTACTGTGAAGAGTGCCTGGCCTCGGTATTTAGCAAATATTCAAGAAACATTAAGAACAGAAACTGCCAACCCAAAAATGAAGGACAGAGAAGTGGGCAATAGTCACCTCTCCAAGTGATGTTTTCATTTTCCATTTGCTTTGGAGCTTTTTTTTTTTTTTAAGGCTGGGCATTGAACCCAGGGCCTCTGCACTGAGCCACATCTCCAGCCCTTTAGTATTTTGAGACAGAATCTCAACAAGTCATTAAATTGTCCTACCTGGGCTCGAAATTATGACCCTCCTGCCTCAGTCTCCCAGAGTGCCAGCTTTATAGCACACAACAGCAAATCTGGCTCTGTGAGTTTAAATTACAATCTTCTCATGCTCCAAAAATTATAAATAGGTCACATTTAATGGGGAATGAAAAAAAAAATCAACACCTTCCCCGAGGGAGACAGGTTCAATAGCATTCATAATATCAACGACTTCTGCACAGTAAATGTAAATGCTCAAACAGGACCTAATTTAATGTCTTTAACTCCACATATAGTTGTGACTTAAGCCTTATCTACAGTCCTGTACAAAACCACACAAGCAGGATAAAATGTAGAAACCAAGTTCCACCTGCATTAACTTTAAGAAAACTGCAGCTGCTTTCTGCAGCATGGTGTGCCACATCTCATTGGTTCCTAGAAACAACAGCTATTTGATGGTCAACTTAATTTGTCAAATAAAAAGGTTTCAACCATTCTACTGCCTTTTAATGCCAGACTCCAGATGCCAAGATGGATCCAAACACATGACTAAAAACTCATTCCTGGGACGTGGCAATGTAGGGAGTGATATTTTCCAACAAGATAACAGCCAAAAAAAAAAAAAAAAGACGCTCTGTGTCCAACTACTTCTGCTTATGCAATTCCTTTCTGACATCTTCTAAAAATTGTATACTCCCCAACAGACATATTAGTAACCCAAAGATGTACATTTTTAACCATTTCCCCATACAAAGAACTTTCAGAATCAATTAATTCCTTTGAGCTTTACAATAGCTGGGATAGGTATGATTATGACCATTTTTAATTGTACAAATTTTATGAGGCACAGTGTCCTAACTTGACAAATACATACACTTATAACAATCACATCAAGATAGTTAATTTCCTCCTCCTTTAAATGTTTTAATTACTCCCATTTTACAGATGAAATAAGTGGTTTATGTCACATCTCAAGATAGGAAGCTAAGACTGTCACCTGAATCTGCTGACTCCAATTCCGATGTTCTTTTTTACTTTTTCTTCCACACAAAGAAAGAACACACCTTTGTTTTTCATCCACCCTACCTCTTCTCAGAAAGTGGCCCAGCTGACAAGGGGCAAGGAAACAGATGGGGTACGGGTAAACAGGACTGTGGTCTAAACAGTGGGAAACACCCAGCCTTGGCCTTCAACTACTCAAGTATTTATCTACACAACCTAAACAAAAGAAATGGAGAGGAGTTGCTGCTGGGTTTTCATTACTATCCATTCTATTTTTAGCTTTCTATATATACTCCAAAACTGAAAAACACCACAAATATCAAAGAGCTTCCTGGCCTAGAGTATCTTTGAGATAGAGTATCAGGCTGGATCTTTTGCCCTCAGGCAAAATTTTGGGCCTGCATGATTGTTGACTCCGAGTCCCTTTTAGTCAGAGGAAGAAAAAAAGAAAAACTACCACAGTTCTTGCCTATAGCTTACAAAACATTTGCTCTTCCCCCAAATGTTTTATTGAACTGCATTTTTCCTTACAAATTTAATCTCTCTCTGATATGCCTTCGATGGCCCTGCACTTAAGCACAAACGCTTGTAGCTTGCTGTCCATTTCAACGAGCCACCTTCTTCTTAGAGTACATAAAGTGCTTCATTCAACAGAATATATGGTATGGAACAGTTAGCTATAAAAAACAACACAGCCCAAACATTTTCCCTTCTTCCAGAGAAGCTTTTTCTATTTCTGTGGTGCAATCTGCATATCTTTAATGTCTCAAGGAACTCTTTTAAGTGCAGACACACCCTAAAGTGTGACCTTTTTTTAAATCTCTAAGGATCTGCATTTCAAATACCTCATATCTTCAAGTTGCTATCAGGACTTGAGTCTTAATCAGGCCACAAAAGGAGGGACTATTAAATAATCCAACTCAGTCAAAAGACCTGCAGGAACTTAACAGTTTACAGATTCTGACCAAAAATGTGCTGACAATGTGTGAAAGAGGAGCACAAATTTCAGGGGGCAAACTGAAGAGCCGCCCAACAAACACAATCTGGTAGCAGTTACCACCGCTGCAGCTCCTAGGGCTCTCTCCCTGCTCTGACTCCACTGCATCTGTCTTCAGCAAGTCCCCACATTGAAACTAGACAGTAGTTAAGACGTGAATCCACTCAAAACAAAGTTATGAGGATAAAGAGACATATTCACCAGTGACCTTGATTTTTTTTCACAATTATTTTTTGGCCAAAAATAGAAAAACACCACTCAATCGTTACCTTCCATTCTTCAGAGCATATATTTTGGCATGAAGGCTTGGTTGCCTATACTCTCAACAGGATATTATTATTCCTTTTTTTTTTCTCCAAGCCTCCCGCCAACCAGCAGAAATAAAAACTTCCACATACAGAGGAAAAGGGAAGGACTGTCCCGCAGCTGCATCTGCAACAACCACTGTAAAAGCCATACTGGGTTAGGTTCTTTCTCTACAATAGTCATCAACCTTAGCCCTCTATCTTACTCTCTGGAGACTGGGCTCCTTATGAGGGGGGTAGGCAAGTCTTTGTTCCACACTCACACAGAATTCAGTGGCAAGTGAAGCCAACCCATAATTCTGGGCTTGGACTGACCTTGACCTAAGCCATAGCTCAGTATGTTAAAGGAAAAAAATATATCACTGGGATGAAAGGGTTTTCCTTAGAAAATAACTGGTCGCAAAGAATATTTTACTATTCCCACATTTATCTGTAGTAACCACAGGTTGGCACAAAATCAGTACTCATGTTTCTGACCGGAATTCCCAACTACTTAGGAGCAGTACTTTGGTGCACTTAAATTTCATCTTGTCCCAGCCACGGGTGCTAACATGTCTGACAGTCCAGGCAGACTGTCCTTTTTGACAGTTTAAACTCAGTAGAAGTTCATTGTTCAGCAAGGGTCGCAGGCACAGCTGCAGCTCAAGTCTTCTAAGGTCAAGGCCAGCAAAGAGAAAGCCCCAAAGTTCTGGTTGTATCCACCACTTTCCACTTCTACTAACTGAAAGGTCAGAAACGCATAGCCTGGGCTGGGAGTTATTCCCAATCCTCCCTCCCCCTGCAGTGCGGAAAAGGCTGAAAGGCAAGAGGCACCAGCTCCAGAAACAGTTCCTGAAAGCCTTCCACTTACTTTTCATAGCACTGATAAGTGCATTGCCGTCTTTGATCACGTCCTTGATAAATTTGTTGGTCCTCTCAAGTTCCTGCTCGTAACACTTGAGCCTCTCTCGGAAATCGGGGCTGTCCAGGTAGCAGTCGCTGAACTCCAGCGGGGGATGCCCCATGTTTCTGTTGGCTGGGGGTTGGGGGAAAGAGGAAAGACACAAAGGCAGACAGCATCAGTGGCACAACAGGGGAAATGAAGGAGGCTGGCTGAACGCGCGGTCCGCTTACGGTCGCTCTTAGCCTCTCCCTTTGGAGGACAGGTACCTCTTCCAGGGAGACTCCCGGGAGCGCAGGCTGGTGCGGACGAGGGACGCGCGGCCTGGTGGTGGCTTCAGGTAGCAGGGATGGCTCACTAACGCGGCCGATCCCGGTGGGATACCGCCTAGGAAGCAGTACGCCCCCTAGCCATCGCCTCTTCCGATAGGCAGCTGAAACCGCAGGCCGGCTCGCTTCGGGAGACGGGCTGGATTCTTCCTGGGCTCCGTAAACGTGACACTTGGGCCCGCCCAGGGTGTAGGCGGGGGCGAGCGCGGGGCTGGAAACCGCCTCTCCGCGCTTCCAGCTCTGGATGAGCCGAAGGTTTCCTCCGCTCCAGTCCGCGAGCAACCCGGATGGCGCTGCGCCGTCCCCTCCTTAAAGCCCGAAAACCAAGCCTGTGCCCTCGGGCTCCCTCCCCCACGGCCGTCCTTGTACCACAGGGTTTCCTCACCAGAGCCCCGCCGGCCGGCTGGGACTTCTGCCTAGTCCGAGGGAGCCGCCCTGCTCTCGGGTTAGGCACCGGAAGGGTTAAGTCCGAGCAGCAAGGAAACGGAGGTTTCCTCCATGGACACCACGGCGGGAAGAGGAGGGCGATGGGCGACGCACAATAGCTGAGGTAGCCCGGCGCTTCCCTACGGAAACTGGGGAGCAGTCAGCTCCCTAGGACTCCAGCTGGAAAGCGTGGCGGCCTGGGAGATGTAGTCCTTCCGTCCGCACGCCCCACGACTCCTCCCTGTGGTCGCTCCACCGCCCCACCGGCAGCTGCTCTCCCGGGTCCGCATTCCCAGCCGGCCCGGGCTGCCAGGGAGCAGGTGTGCGGCCACGGGGTGTGCCAGGCAAGTTTTTGCCGCTGGGGCAAGGATTCCAGAGGAATCGGTGACGAGAGGCTCTCTCACTTCCCATTATTTGGCTAGGTTGGATATTCTTCCTTCCACTCTCTAACCTTTCTCTGACCTACCAAGTTACATTACTCTTTCCTGTTTCTTCTGGCTCAAGGCACTAATTCCCAAGGGCCTAGGGCGACTAGGACTCAGACTCCTCTAAGACCTCCCTGTCCCTCGATACACCCTGCCGAAAAGGCAGCCTTAATTAGGAATTAACTTTTTTCCCTGAATAGATCCTCAGAGCATGGTTGTGGGGATGATTGCATAGGTTGATGATTAAAGCATATGATTTTCCACATAAACTTGGAAAATCAGGGGGAGGGGTATAAATTGTCTTGCATTTTACCCAAGAGGCCGGCCTTTGTGCACTGTAGAACCGAAGCTGATTTTAATGGCATTGTTCTCAGTCACTACAGGATGTGGCAGAATGAAGAGTCCAATAAAGAAACATCATCTAAACATTTAAGAAGTAGCCACACCCCAGAGAAGGATTTTCCTACCTTACCCACTCGTGCCCAGGACAGAACCCAGGGCCTCTGCATACTGGGCAAGGGCTCTGTCACTGAACACACTCCCCATTCTACTTTCTACTTTTCATCTTAAAGGTTAACTGATGGAAAAGTGGCCCAAATGGACTTTAAATGCTTCATGAATAGAGAAATTCAGGTGCTAAAGTAAGGCACCTCATGCACGGTACGGTCTTGCATTCTAGCAAATTTCCTTTTAGCGTTCATTCACTCATTGTATAAGCATTTTTTAGTGGCTGCTGTCTGCTCTGACTTACAGAGTTTATAAAATTTTCATCACTGAAAATCACCATTGACATTAATTATGTGAGGTAGAATCATGCTTATCTAATTTCCTGTAGCAAATAATTTTATTCATCTATGTTATCCTTGGTCTAGAAAATGAAACTAAAACACAGAGAACAACAAATGCCCTGGAGTAAATACTAAAGGAAAAAGAGGGCTAAAATTAGGCCTTCATCCTTCACACAGTAGTTGCCATAATTGACCACTATCTTGGATTACTTACACACTTTATCCCTCACCTTAGTAATAACTCTTACAATAACCCATGACTTTTTTGTCACAGTGAGGATTGAACCCAGGATCTTTGCACTGAGGTACATCGCCAGATTTTTTAATTTTTTTTTAAATTTTCAGACAGGGTTTCACCAAGTTACCCAGGCTGGGCTTGAACTTGCGATCCTGCTGTCCTAGTCTACCAATGCTAGGAGTACAGAAGTCTGCATCAGGCCCAAGTAGGGCCGTCAAATTTTTATTCACATAATCCCTAAAAGAATTTTGAGAAGCTCTGAACTTCACTTATTTTGGACATCTAAGTTTTTCATCATGGTGAAATAGATGCAAGAGGTTTAATTTCTAGTGTACTGTAGACATTGATACCATCAAACAGAACAAAATAAAATGTAAACTCTACATCCCCTCAAAATTTACATTGTTCCTTTTTTCTCCTTGAGATCAAATAAATATTCTTTACATTCTCCCAACAAAATTTTATGCCATGGTAAGGTGTTTTATACTCAGAATTGTCCTATTGATTATCATATTGAATTTCTCTGCAACATAAATATGCCCACAAATAGAAAGTAAATTATTTTTATTTCCTTATATCCATAAAGTTCCAAGTATAGAAAGGACTTATGAATTATTACCATTATTGCAATGTACATATGAAATAGATGAAAATGAATAGAACAAACTAATAACATTTAATAAAATACATTAAGATAGATAATGTGATTATTATTACATGTGGAAATTATCACCTGTGGGATGGGGAGAGGTTATGTTACAGGGCCTAATATTTCTGGACTTTGGTATTTGAAACTGGCACTTTATTTTACCTTTTGAGTCAAAGCATCATAGCACAACTCCTGACCTTTGAAAGATAATGCTTTTCCTTCTGAGAAATTCAGAAGGCCCAGCAGCAAAGAAAAACTGAAGGTGAACCAGGTGTGGTGGTGAACACCTGTAATCCCAGCACTTGAGGGGCTGAGGCAGGAGGATTGCTGTAAGTTTGAGGCAAGCTGGGGCTACATAGTGAGCTCAAGGCCAGCCTGAACTATACAGTTCAAAAATAAACAAACAAAACCTGAAGGTGAGTTCTCAGATAAGTTATGTTTTAGGAATTTCTACTAAAAGAAATTGAGGACTTGGAAATTGATTCTCCTTCATATATGGCGAGCTCATAGCCCTTGAAATCAGTATGCAGCAAATCTGTATCTTCAACGTAAGAACCGGCAGGCAGTGCTTTGGAAATAATTCCCGGTGCTCCTTACTTGCGTACCATTGAACCTCTGTTCACACTTTGAAGCCCTAGTTGCACTGATCGGCTTTGCACTCAACAAGAGCTGAACCCATTGACTGTGCTGTTACAGGTGCTGAAATCCATACCCCCAGAATGATGGCATTAGGTGGCAGAGCCCCTGGCACATGACTAGGTCATGGGGACAGAGGCTTCATAAATGAGATTAGTGAATGTCCTTATAAAGCAGGCCTGAGAAAATGTCTTTCATCCCTCTGGCACATTCCTACGTAGGTCTGGGGTCACCAACCCACCATTGAACTTTCCCAGGCTTGTCTCTCTCTGGACATAGAAAGAAGAGAAAGAGTTAGATGACAGTGCAAGCAGGAGTAAAGTTTATCTACAGAAAGGAGAGAGAAAAAGATACAAAGCAACTCTGAGGAGTAGGGCCCCCAGAGCTGGGTAACCATGAGGACTGCCCACAACCCTGCATTTATGGGAGTGAGGTGGTAGTAACTTCCCTCTGGGGGCAGCCCACCCCCACCCAATTGACTGGTCTGTCCTGTTGCTAGGAGTTCAAGTTTAGTTTGGGCTCGGTATTGTAACAATTAGGGTGGACAATGTTACAAAGGCACCACTGCCTATAAATTATATTCTTGGGACACTGCAGAGATTATTCTCCTAAATTCTAAAGTGCCTATGTCTTTTCTCTGACCTTACAGAGGGATTCTTCTCTATGAAAATAAATGTGTTGTATCTTATTCAAAAGCTACCCAATGTGTTATGTTTTTGTTATTTTAAAATTGATTTTATTGGTACATTTTATGTACACATTATGATCACAAAATCTTTTTTTTGAGGTACTGGGGACCAAACTTGGGCCCTTGTGCTTCCAAAGTAGGCATGATAACTCTTGAGCTAAATCCTCAGCACTTGTTATGTCTTTGTTATAGCCACCCAAATGGATTAAGAGATTACTTCAGGGCCAGGCATAGGTCTGTGTAGAGACAGCTACTAGAGTACCATTACCTTCACTTTATACACAAGGAGCGATGGGGTCAAAAATTGCCCTACCTCAGGCAGCCAGTGAAACTTTAACAAGCTTCACTGGTCACAGGCAGTATGAGTGTGTGGCAATCAAAAGAATGCACATGTGCATGCATAGAGAAGCAGGTTTTACCACCATTACCCAAGGAAGCAAAAGGAATCCCATCTTGAACATTCCAGAGCAATGGGAATGTTCCACACCTTGATTCATGCTTGGGTCACACAGGTGTAAGAATTTGTCAGAATTTAAGGGTAATGAATGAGGTGTGGTGGTACACTTCTGTAATCCTAGCATTCAGGAGGTTGAGGCAGGAGGATCACTGAAAGTTCCAGGAACTACATAGAAAAAAACAAACAAAAAAATTAAGATGCTTGCATTTCAGTCTATGTAAATTTTGCCTCAAAATAAACATGCAAATGTACATGGAGTTCCATCAATTATATGTATGCTGAAATGTTTAAAGGAAAGAATACAAATGTGTACTTTGAAGTGCATGAAATACAAAATGAATTGATAGGTCAACAGAAAAACAGAGAAATGTACAAAGTAAATTCTTTCAGTTTTACTATATGATAAAAGTTTTTCATAATAAAATGCTGGAGAAAATCCCATTTCTCACATATTTATTGTATGTCAAGGTAACACCACTTCCAAAAGGCTTAATATAAGACAATATGTTTTCTAAACCATTGCACTGTATCAGTGGTGATACTATGCACAGAACAACAGGCTTGATGTCCAGCCTAGCTGTACCCCTTAAAAGCTCTGCAACCTTGAGCTAGCCACCTAACTCTCATTTGGAATAATATCTTTTTCAATTAATTTCTAAAGATTACATCATAATGCATGTAGAATTGTTGATTGAAGGGAGTTGACTCAGTGGTAACTCACTTGCCTAACATATGCCAGGCCCTGGGTTCAGTTCCTCCAAACCACACACACACACAAATAGATGTTGACTTCCGCTAGTATGTCTTAGGATTTTTGTTCTGATGTTTATCAGAAGAAACAGAAAGAAGTCAGCTTGTTTATATTGATATTCTGAGAATAACCTTCCTATTCCTATAACTACACAAGGTGACCCTTAGTCTTATCATCACAGAAAAATTAAGGACTGTACTGCTCAAAGAAATAATTTTGGTTCAGTGCTACTGCTTGAGGGTAGTTCCTTTAGAAATGGCTCACCAATCAAAAGTATTTTAAGTCCTCGCTTTAAACAAAGAATTAGATAAGACAGCCAATAATGGTGCCAAAAAAATTTTTTTTAAAAGTGCAGTGTAGCCGGGCGTGGTGGCTCACGCCTGTCACCCCAGCACTCAGGAGGCAGAGGCAGGAGGATTGCTGAGTTCGAGGCTTGCCTGGGCTCCATAGTGAGCTCAGAGCCAGCCTGAACTACAAAGCGAGACCCTGCCTCAAAAAAAAAAAAAAAGTGCAGTGTAGATAGGTATTGGAAAAACCAACTCTGCAGAGCAAGCATGATCCAAAGAAAAGAGAGTAAAATAAAAAATAATAGTACATGGGCTTAGGATTTAGATCAAGTGGTACTGTGCCAACCTTGGGTGCACAAGGGCCCGAGTTTGATCCCCAGTACTGGAATGAATGAATGAATGAATGAATGAATGAATAAATAAATAAATAAATAAATAAATAAATAAATAAATGTACACAGCATGTCTGAGAAAAGCAGCTCAGGCTACCATGCAAACTCACAGAGGACAAGGGCTTTCCATGATGGTTGCTCTTCTTTGATGCCAACCATAGCTTTATGTGAGCTCTAGAGAAGTCCTAGGTACAGGGCTCCTTGTGCTTCCCTGGGATCATGTAATTGAAAGGTCCTGCCCATTTTACTCAATCAACTTTGCAAAGCCCTGTCACCTATAACACTTCCCTAGCCTGCAGAGGGTAGCTCAGAGGTTCAAAGCCTGCCTGTCATACACAAGGCCAGCATAACAAAACATCCAACCAACCTCTCCTCTAGTTTGTGATCTGATTAATATACACATTCCAGGGCCTACACCACTGCCTGTAGTCAGTAACCTTCCAGGGGAACTAAGAACTGGAACCTGAAGTCCTAGAATCAATTATTTCAGCATACTATTTGTGCTAAAGCAGAGTTGCAGGATAGCTCCTGGGCTCACTTTACCCCCTCCCCCACACAGGCAAGGATCAAACCCAAGGCCTCAGGCATGCTAGGCCAGAGATCTGCACTTAAGCTCCAGCCTCAGCTACAAGTATTGAGGTTCATTCCTTAAGCTTGAGTTATCTACCTCTGCTCCCCATGCTTATCATTTTACAGTGTCATTCAGTCCTTCCTGCTAGAAGGGAATCATACAATAACCTTCTGACCTAATGAAGCAGAGTCAGGCTCAGCCTCCTGTAAAATGCAAATCACTTTGACGACTTGAAAGAAAAAAGAAGAAACCAGATTTCATGGGGTTTAGGAAAGGCAGTGCTGCCTAAGAAAGCCAAACACATGCCCAGTATTCACTTATGATGCCAATTTCTACTTCATCTTTCCATCTGGGACCATAGCTAGCCCCATTTAAATATTTCTTTACAGTGTTGGCTAATCATTTGCTCTTTGTGAAGAAAATGGAAGACCTTTTTAAATAACCAGACTGAGAAACTGGAAACAAAAGGGAATTTTCCAAATGACGGTTTTTTTCAGTATTGGGGATTGAACCCAGGAACTTTATACTGACCTATATCTCTAGCCCTTGATAATTTTTCTTTGTTTTTATTTTGTTTTGATTGTTTGTTTTGTTACCAGGGATCAAACTCAGGGCCTTGCACTTGCCTGGCAGGCACTATACTGCTGAACTAAATTCCCAGCCCTTTACTTTTTTTATTTGCGAACAGGGTCTCACAAAGTTGTTCAACTGGTACTCGAACCTTTCCTATTGATATAACAGTCCTTCTCCCTCAACCTCTTAGATCTCTGGAATTATAGGAATGAGCTACTACACTGGGCTACAAATGACATTTTTTAATGCTTCACTAATCTATTATACATTTTAAAAGACTTTTACCCTAGCAGTGTAATGAAGACACTTCTTGGAAGAAGTCCAAATGGCCATCTGTGACTATTAGAGAAATGCAAATTATAACGAACTGAGATTTCACCTTAACCCAGAAAGAATAGCTACTAGTAAGAAATCAAATAAATCCTGGAGAGGCTGTGGCAAAAAAGAAACCCTCCTATTTTGTGGATGTGTACTATGGAAATCAACATGGAGATTCAAAAAACTAAAACAAGAAATTGCATTTGAAACTTCTAGGTATCTTCTCAAAAGAGTTCAAGACATAAGATTACACTGACACATACATATCCTTGTTTATAACAGTACAATTCATAATAGCCAAGTCTTAGAAGCAGCTTAGATATGCATCAATAGATAAATAGATAAAAAATGTGATATTTATACAAAAGAAGTACTGTGCCATAAATAAAGATAAATTGGAGTCATTTGTAGGAAAATAGGTGCACCTTGAGACCATAGCATTAAGTGAAATAAATCAGATACACAACCTTAAATATTGAGTTATTTTTTTAAATGAGAACACAAAGTACAGATGAAAAGCAAACTAAAAGATAAATAATAAAAAATGGGAAAAGAGAGCTTTTTCAAATGAGATACAGATGGATCAAGAGTTGAAGGGAGGAGGAAGCAGAAGGAAAAGGGATGAAAAAAGAATTGAGATGTTATGTACATGTACCAACTCCACAAAAAGAATATAATCATGTATTACAAACATGCACTAATAAAAATATGGGCTGGGGATTTAGCTCAGTGGCATCACACCTGTATTGCAAGCACAAGGCCCCAAGTTCAATCCCAATACTGCAAAATAAAACAAAAAACATACACTTGGGCCAGGCATGGTGGCTCACGCCTGTAATCCCAGCACTCAGGAGGCAGAGACAGGAGGATTGCTGAGTTCGAGGCTTGCCTGGGCTACATAGTGAGCTCAGGGCCAGCCTGAACTACAAAGCGAGACCCTGTCTCAAAAAAAAAAAAAAAAAAAACACTAATGAAAATAAAAACTAAGGTGGAAAAATGTTTTACCCTAAATACATGAAATGATATTTTCTTATCTCTGTGCTTCATTTAAAGGATCCTAAAAGTCTGTCCTGAAATATTACAAACCTTCTATCAAGAAAAGGTAAAAACTTGCAGATGTTATCTGAACTGTATCAAGTTTTTCTGATTAAAGATCTTAGAGAGGAACTAGAGGTAAGAATGTAGGAAAAGAAGCAGCAAAGACTAGTGACAACTCTTGTGCCAGTAACTATACAAAACTGATCAACTGTGCTTTGCATGATTCTATGTGAAAGCTTCTAATTACCTTCCTTTTACCTGTAAGGTGGCTGAAGCTCAGAGAAATTAAACTACTCTGCTGAGGTCAGCAAACAATAAATGATGTACTAGAGGTTTAAATCCAGGACTGTATCCAAAGCCATGTTTTTGCCATTGCATTACAATGTCTTCCAGTATAATACCCCAACATCTGATTTCCATTCCTTCTCGCTTTTGTGACTGGATGTACTTGGAACATTCATATGGAAAAAAGTAGTTCAGGGTCACTTCTTGGTAACTACAGCAAATGATTTGAAATGATCTCAGGCTGAGTATTAATAAAAGATTTGTACTGAACTTCACTGAAGTGCTGACTGACAGAATTGACTCCCATGCTCAACTTTCTGGAATTTCCAGACTTTCACTGCATGAGCCATAAACCAAATCCATAGCTGCCCTTTAGCCCCACCACATTGTTAGCCTTGCCGCTAGTTCTAGTCTGGATCAAATCCTTTACGACTATTGGCACTATCCATAGTCCCATTCTTGACCCTAGCCTGTTCTCCATGTTGGCTAGAGTTGGCCAGTTTATTTTCTTAGCTTAAGTCAAGATTTAAAAATTTCTATGACCTAGAAATGGCAAATGTTTGAAAGAAGAAAAAAATGCTCTTCCAAATTTCTCTGTATATCCAACTCTCCACTTAGCCTCTTTCTTCAAGTTTCCCCCTTATATTGTTTCTTGGTGAAAAAAGCCATCCATTTATAGCTTTTTCCCCCAGCCCTGACAATTGAATCCAGGACTTTCTAACTAAGCTCTATATCCTCAGGGCTTTTTATTTTTTGAGACAAAGTCTTCCTAAGTCATTAAGTTGCCCAGGTTAGGCTCAAATTTGAGATCCTTCTGCCTCAACTTCCCAGAGTACTGGTGATAGACTAGTACTATACAATAACACAGGCCCTTGCCTTGCTTCCATTTTTTCTTCACAGAATGTTTTATGACACAGAAACATAACAGTTTGTGTGGTCCTGCAAAGTGTACCAAAATGTTTTGTTAATTGTTTGAACTTCATGATCTCTCAGGAATGTTTTCTTAGCTCTATTCCTTGCTTTTGTGAGCATGCTCGCTCACTATGCCTTTCAGGAACTTTCTGTAACTCCATCCCCCACCCACTCCTATCCTCCCCTACCCTCCACCCCTCTTCAGTGACCATATTTGCCTACCCAGTAGACCCCTATATAAGGAGGCTTCCATTTTCAGCCAAGTACCCAGACTTCTGAGTATGGTGTACAAACTCTACTGAGCCCACTGGCATAATAGAGGTTTTTCTCTACCTCTTCAAGTGCCAGAATTCTCAAGTCTTCAAATTTCAATAACTGCAACTCAGGAGGAAGACCATGTGGTCTTGGCCACTGTCACAGCTGTGGCCACCAGGAGCAAGACAAGCAGTCCCAGCCTCAGAAGACAGTAACACTGATCTATAACACTCAGCTGTGCTTCAGCATTGTGGCATTTGGCCGTGATGAGCTGTAACACCTTGCTATACTCCTGAGCTGTTCTGCCTTGGTACAACACTGGGATTACAGTAGTGTGCCACCATACCCAGCCCATTTATAGCTTTTAAACTGTGTTTATCTGGGAAAGTCACGGCATACCACCGGTAATCCCAGGAATTTAGAAGGCTGAGGCAGAAGGATCTCAAATTTGAGCCCAACCTGGCAATTTAGTGAGACCTTGTCTCAAAAAATAATGATAAAGGGGCCGGAGGGTTAGCTCAGTGGTTCCAGCACCTGCCTCGCAAGCGCAAGGTCCTGAGTTCGATCCCCAGTAACCACATACAATGCTGGGCATGGAGATTCATGCCCACCAGCCATCAATACCACATACCACAGTGCCGGGTGTGGTGGCTCACGCCTGTAATCCTAGCACTTGGGAGGCAGAGGCAGCAGGATTTCTGAGTTCAAGGCTTGCCTGGGCTACATAGTGAGCTCAGGGCCAGCCTGAACTACAAAGTGAGACCCTGTCTCAAAAAAAAAAAAAAAAAAAAAAGAATGAGTTGTGGGTGAATTCACATGTCAACCATCAAAAAGTTTAATTAGGTCACAATTTACTTATTTTTCTTATTAAGAATAATTTTTAATTAATAATGTTAAATACTGAAAGATAAAACACTAACCTTAACATTGACAACTATCACTATCTTGTCAGGTAGATATTACTGTCTCATTCTCATCCTCCAGATGGGAAAACTGGGCTTTGAAAGATGAAGTAACTTTGAAGTCACAGACTGGAAGTAACTGCACTGGGAATTAAACCTAGTGGCTGAGACTGAACATCACATCTAACTACAGTATTGTGCTGTCTCTGTTCTGCAATATCTTCAGTATATTAAACAAGATTTAAAAGTTGGCTAAAAGCTCATGCTGAAGCTAGATTTGGTGGTACATGCCTATAATCCCAGCACTCTGGGAAGTTGAGGCAGGAGGATTATAAATTAAAACCTAATTTATCTCGAAATTTTAAAAAAGAACTTTGGAAATGTAGCTCATGGCAAAGGATTTGGGCTCAATCCCTAGTGACACAAACAACAATAAAAAAAAAGGCAGGGAAGAAAGAAAACAAAAATGAGCAAATTAGATGATGCTTATAGAAAAATAAGAGTTCTCTTTTCTTTCTTTCTTTTTTTGAGACCGGGCTCTCGCCTTGGAGTTCAGGCTGGCCCTGATCTCACTATGTAGCCTGGGCAAGCCTTGAACTCAGCAATCCTCCTGCCTCTGCCTCCCGAGTGCTGGGATTACAGGTGTGAGCCACCACACCTGGCAAAAATAAGAGTTCTTATAGACAGATTGTGGTGTTATAAACTGGTATGAATATTTTTGAAAGCAATTTGTCAATATCTATTAAATTTTAAAATGCATATACACTTTAATCCATTAGTTATACTTTCAGGAATTTATAGTATAGATTTCACTATAGAAGCATGCAAAGAGGTGAAACAAACATTTTGACTATAGTGGTTTCTTGTATGACAAAAACTGGAAACTTCTGAAATGACCGCTCTTAAGGGACTCTATACAAATGATGTACATACATGCAATGAGAAATTATACATACATGAAAGAGAATGATTTAGTGTAAAAAATACATCTACAGAGACAGGGGTTTAGTTCAGTGGCATCACCTCTGCCTCACAGGTGCAAAGTCCTGAGTTTGATTGGCGGTACAGGGTGGGGGAGAAAAACCTTTGAAGCATATAGGTAAACAAAACTATTTGAAAAATGCTGCATATTAATATCTAGATTATAATCATCTTTTTATGTTTTTAAGATATATATACAAGGGGCTGGGAATTTAGCTCAGTGGTTTTAGTATCTGCCTTGCAAGCACAGGTCCCGAGTTTGATCCATGGTACCACATACCACAATGCCAGGCGTGGTGGCTCATGCCTGTAATCCCAGCACTCAGAAGGCAGAGGCAGGAGGATGGCTAGAGTTCGAGGCTTGCCTGGGCTACATAGTGAGTTCAGGGCCAGCCTGAGCTACAAAAGCAAGACTGTCTCATTTTAAAAATGAGAATTAACTTGTGTCCTATACTGGTGTAGATTCCCCAATGTTGATTGTGATTGTGAGCTGTATATAAAATGTACCAATAAAAAATTCAATTTAAAAAAGATATTAAAGGGCTGGAGATTTAGCTCAGTGGTTCCGGTGCCTGCCTCGCAAGTGCAAGGTCCTGAATTCCATCCTAGAAACCACATACAATGCTGGGCGTGGAGACTCACGCCCACCAACCATCAATACCACATACCACAGTGCCGGGTGTGGTGGCTCACGCCGGTCATCCCAGCACTCGGGAGGCAGAGGCAGGAGGATTGCTGAGTTTGAGGCTTGCCTACACTACATAGTGAGCTCAGGGCCAGCCTGACCTACAAAGCGAGACCCTGTCTCAAAAAAAAAAGAAAAAGAAAAAGATATTTTAAAAAAAGATATATATACAGGATCAGGAATGTAGCTCAGTGGTGCCTCACCTGCCTGGCAAGCTCTAGGTCCTGGGTTTGATCTCTAGTACTCTCCCCCAAAGAGAGAGAGAGAGAGACTGCAGTACAAATGGAATACATCTATATGTGTATATGTATTTCCTCACAAATAATTGTAATGGTTCTGATTTGGGGAAATGGAAATGGGACAGAGAGACTTTTTACTTTACATCTTCCCAATTTGAATTTTTATTGTAAGCATGTCTTACTTTCACATTAAGAATGAAATTAAATCAATCTGAGTCTGTTAGCTCATGCTTGTGATATTCCAGAGCTACTGCAGAGGCTGAGGCAAGAAGATCTCAAGTTAAAGCCAACTTGGGTAATTTAATTTATATGCATATATACATCAATATTACACACATATAAACATACATATACATATAGATAAACCAAGTTTCACAAAATAATATTTGCTATAGATAATGTAGTTTAATAGTTTCTGTTCGATTCTATTCTAACTGATTTATTAAAATACTGGTCACTACACCTCAAAAATTATTTCATATCTCTAAGCACACCTCAGTGTGGCCTGTTTACATAATGCAGGCCCAACCAGATGCTGTCATCCAGATGGCACCCTATTGTATCATTTCAATCCAGTCCAGTGCTTGCATAATCCACAGACACAGGAATTTCTAATAAACAACACTCAGAAATGTCCTTCTTTCTTCCCTTCCTTTCCTTCTTTTCTTCTTTGGCAATTCTGAGAAGGGAGCCCAACAGTGGCATGTGAGGCAGGTATTCTACCATTGAGTTACACCCACCACTCCCCAGAGATATTTATTTATTTATTTATTTATTTATTTATTTATTTATTTATTTATTTATTTATTTCTTCCTTCCTTTTTCTCTCTTTCTCTCTCTCTTTCGTTTCCTTCCTTCCTTCCTTCCTTCCTTCCTTCCTTCCTTCCTT
>PVIC010036367.1:0-18638 GCA_004025085.1 Thryonomys swinderianus
AAAAAAAAAAAAAAAAAAAAAAAAAAAAAAAAAAAAAAAAAAAAAAAAAAAAAAAAAAAAAAAAAAAAAAAAAAAAAAAAAAAAAAAAAAAAAAAAAAAAAAAAAAAAAAAAAAAAAAAAAAAAAAAAAGACACACTAACAAAAATGAAGCCAAGAAAAGAAAAAACAAACACAAAATTAACAATGGCAAAAATATGTGAAGGTTGCTATAAGTGTGTTAATTTAGGGTACATAAGAAACTATGAGTTGCTAGTTAGTGTAATCTAATTAATTAGATACTAACAGTGACTATGATGTGCCTAGCTCCAGGTTATATTCCATTAGAGAAACTAACGTTCTATAGACTGTCATATGTATGCTCTCTAAGGAGCAAAATTTTGAAAAATTTGATGTGGAAACACTTTTTTAAACAACTAAATACCATTACTGAAGCTACAAATTGATTTTGATCAAATACTAGTGTAAAGAGATCAAACAATAGAGATGGTTAGGAATGGAAACTTTAGTGTGTGTCAAAAAAGATAAAGGTAGGTAATATGGATGATTTATGACTATTCACAGCCCAGAAAACTGATCATATTTTGGCAAGTGAATATTATTAAGTCAAAGAGACAGAGACAGTTCAAAGCAGAGTTGAGCTATCAATAAATTCACAAATTATATGTGATTATTCTTTTTCAAAGTATATATGAATCACACATCTGTCATTAGTAAAGGTAATGAGTTAGTTAATACCTCAGTGATTTGTAGCTAGTACATATTTCCTTTCTTGATGTGTATATTATCCTAGTTGTTGCCTTGACTTAGTCAATAAGCACTTATTGTTTTCACACGCAGCTGTCAGAACATGTGAATGACACAGAATGGGATTACAATGCATGTCTTTCTCTAAATTTTTGGCAGAATTAGCTCCAACTGGGGTGGGGGTGTAGGTGAAAATGAAAACGAAGTCTTTTTTCAAAAAATTATTCACAATTCCAAGATAATGACAGTAGAACACTAAACTGAACACAGGGCCATTCTATACAAGAGATCTTGTACAACTGCATAAAACTCATGCCTATGAGTGTGCTAATGTAAATGAACAATATCTAAGATAAAATCTTTAAATCCTGGCACAGCCTACTAATGTAACTCATAGATGAGCAACTAACAGTCACTGATCATGACATATAGACATGTGTGCACATTTATACAATATTTATTAACGTTATATTTGCACAGTATGCATAAAAGATTAAAATATATAAAATAGTGCCAGAGATTTAGCTCAATGGTTCTGGTGCCTGCCTTGCAAGTGCAAGGTCCTAAATTCGATCCAGTAACCACATACAATGCTGGGCGTGGTTACTCATGCCCATCAGCAGCAATCAATACCACATACCACAGTGCCAGGTGTGGTGGCTCACGCCTGTAATACCAGCACTCAGGAGGCAGAGGCAGGAGGATTGCTGAGTTCAAGGTTTTTCTGGGCTATATAGTGAGCTCAGGGCCAGCCTGAACTACAGAGTGAGACCCTGTCTCAAAAAAAAAAAAAAAAATATATATATATATATATACACATATGTATACATATATATGTATATATATATATATGTTAGAATTTTGAAAACTTATGATAATAGTTTGACTAATTAACTAGAATAGGGTTAATTTCCAAAATTCACAAGTTATATGTTTTATATAATACATCACCCAATAAATATTCCCTGAATATTAGTCCATGTGACTAGATACTATTTGCCATATGAAGAGACAACAGAGAACAAAATTAACACACAATCTGCTCTCTCAGAAATATACTCACTAAATTTGTAAAGCTTGGCTCATGTGCTCATTGATATTTTTGCTTTCATATTGAAACCTCTGGTTTCCTGGCTTTTTTCAGAACAGAAGCAAAAGTATCAAAACGTAGCTATTCTTGTCACTATTCAGAACTGGGTAGGACCAGGACTCTGGAAAGGAATGTGCTGGAGCCTGTCCCTGAGAGCTTTCCAAGCTGAAGACTTTCTTAGGAGCACTCACTGTTGAGGCCAAAGCTCACCCGCTAACAATGAGTCACGCAGAAGAAGATGACCCATCAGCTGTGTGACACAGTACTGCTGTGAAAATCAACAGCAAAGAAAGTCAACATCCTACAAAAATCAGCAACTCTTGGCTTTCAACCTTTCCCAAGAATTTACTGGTCTGGTTTGGCCTTTCCGTGCCACATTCCATCACTAGACCCAGCTAAAATGTTCTCGAGAGGCGACCAAAGTCTCCTCCTTTTTCTGGGCTGGTACAACTTGACCGCTGTTTGACATCAAGGTCAACTGGAGACTGGGAACAGTTATGTAACTGTGTTGTAAACTGAATTAGAGTTGTACATAAGCCCAGACCAAAGAACCAGGGTAGCTCCAGGCAAGAGCAGCAACATGTCCCCCAGAGACGGCATTGGAGGAGCTTGACTTGTGGAAGGAAATAATGTGTCAGAGGAAAAAGCCTCACCTCCTCCAG
The DNA here is from genome assembly GCA_004025085.1 of Thryonomys swinderianus. Lineage (NCBI taxonomy): Eukaryota > Metazoa > Chordata > Mammalia > Rodentia > Thryonomyidae > Thryonomys > Thryonomys swinderianus. The sequence goes on from PVIC010036367.1 coordinate 2,497, forward strand.
GCCCTCCACAGGCAAGGCAAACTGCAGCACTGACTGTGGGAGTAAGAAGGAGGCAGCAAGCACTGAGGGAACTGGTGCTGGTGCAGAGGACAGGTACTGAAGGAACAGCATCTGTATCACAAACAGAATGAGACAAGGAGATTTTAAAAGTTAGGACAGACACCACTCATAGAAGACAAAGAAGTTTTCCTCATGGAAAGGATCAACGCCTGTGACTGTGGTTGAAGGGTGATCGAAGCATGGCTATTTTCCTCCCCATGGCTATTTATTTCAGAAAGAATACATGCATGCAGATATCATGACTGGGCTGGAAAATCTTTTGACATCTGATGACTCAGCACATTCTCACTCACAGTAAGATGTGTGCTATGTAGGTGAGAAAATGGTGTAAATGGATGGGTTTTCCTCACAGGCAAATGAATGAATACAACTTGAGATAGCTTTCAAACCAGAAAAAGTTTTTTTAAAAAACACCCAGACCACGATAGGACCTTAAGTCTATATTAACAAGACCATTTTTCCAAGTACTTCAGGAGAGGCAGAATAAATGTGTAGTTACAATGCGGGACATAGGTTCTTAGCCCCAACCAAATGCCAGCTTCCTTATCAGTGAAGGGAGAGTAAAAAAGGATAATTATGGGATCTACCACTAGGACTTCTGTGAGACCCACTGAAGTTAAGATACTGTTTGAAAATTAAGTGTGAAGATTTGCCAAAACTCACACCAATACTGAATGTTCTAATGGTTGACATGTATTTGCTCATCTAATCTTCATGATATTTACCTGAAAGACATGAAGAGGTTCAATAAGCTGCCCAAGTCTGCCTCCCTGGGAAGTGATCAAGTCAGGATTTGAAGCCTGGAAGAAGGTCTAGCCTCCTTGCTCTATGTAGGATTGTCTTAATGCAAGGATTGATAGTGAAAAGAACAAGAAGGCAAGGTATGGGCAGGAAAAAGTCCTAAGGTAATTTTATTGTCTACTATGCACGATAAGCATGAATAATCAATTCAAAGTACCACTGAAATGCTATATGAACACTTTTTGGGCCAACCTGCTTTCCTGGTTATTTTTCTGTGGATTCATTCAATGCTCATGACCTTCCTGATTCCATCCTTAGCTCCGTTTTTCAGCACATTTTCCCTAAATGAGTTCACAAATACCCACCCACAGTTTCAAATACACTATCTCTGGCAAAGAGAAGTAAATCTACGGATACCTAGCTTTTCATCTTTTCTCTTCCAATTTACTTATCTTGCTTGCACTGATTTCTCTAATAGGACCTCAGGTGTCTTTGTGATTACATGGAAGTGTTTTCATGTTATTTCTTACCAGCAGTAGGTCAGCATAATCACCCAAATTTTCTGGTAACACTTCTACTGTTTCCTTTGAAAGTTTCAATGCATAATTCATCTGATTTTGTATGTTATATTGTAGTTATCCTGGGACTTTTTTTCTGAATAATTCAACACTATTAAATAAACTTCCTTTTGGCATAAAATGACATCTTTGTCAGATATTAAGTTCTCATCTGTACTTGGAGCTGTTTTATTTACTCTATTTGGTTCTACAACTACGTACTGTTTTGAGTGCTCTTATCACTTTAACAGTAAGTGGCCCCAGAGTACTTAGTTGCCCACATATATTTTCCACTGGAATTGGTGTTCTTAAATGTCCTCTAAACATGTGCCAAATGGGCTCTGTTCTCATTTGTGGGCTGGAGCACAAGATATAGTCCCTTTGCCTTAACTCTGGAATAAAAAATAACTTATCACTCAATATACAGTGCTCCTAGAGCCAACTGCCACAGTGACAGGGCATGAGCCCTGGAGCCACACTGCTCAGGTCTGCATCCTAGCAGCTTTGTGCCCTTGAACAAATTACCTCACTCATCTAGCCCTTTTCTTACTATAGAATGGACAAATACAGTGCTGTTACCAGCCATTTAGGCTCATATGCTCACATTTAGCTGCTGGCCACTGACAAAATAAAAGGAGGCAATATATTTGGAGAGACAGCAAAAAGGATTCATTCAAAGCTAGCTCCAAGAAGAGGGAGAAGCCTACTTGCCTCAAATCTCCAACTCCCCATGTACAGGTGGGCAAGGGATTTTATAGTTTTATAGAAAGGAACTGAAGGCAGGAGAGGACAGAGAGTGCCCATCTCCACACTTGTCTCATCTCTTCTGGCCCTTGGCGGGGCAGGGGGGAAACAGGATCCTGGAGCTGACTTCTGCATTTTCTGTCACTTCTTTTGGACTGAGAATAAAAGAGTGTTGGCTATGTGCTCAGCAGGAGGAAGTTTTGAGAAGTTACTTATCTCTAAAGGAAAAAACTCTAATTTTAAAGTTCCATTTTTCAGTGCCAGTGACAATAGTATTTCTGAGACTTATAGTTAAGATTAGGTAAATTAATACACACAAAAGAACTTGGCATACTACGTGGCAAACAGTAAGTGCTCAATGCATGTTAACTATATCACATTGTATTGTATCATATCATATCATATCATATCATATCATATCATATCATATCATATCATATTGTATCATATCCTGGACTATTGCTGTGACACACCAGGCTTCTGCTCTAATAGCTCTTTTAGTAAACAGGGAAATAAACAAGATAAATACAGACTGTCTAAATGCACAAATGTGGTGAGGAAATAAGCAGAGTGGTATAATCTAGACAAACTCAGAAGGTGCTTCTCTGTGGAGAGAACAGGCTGAGATTGAGCAAATGAGAGATCAGCAGGGGGAGATGCTATCCAGAGAAAGAAATATAAAACTCTAACTTTTATAGAGGATGAAGGGTCAAAGAGAGCAGGACTGAGGGCCTCGGCTAAGCCAGAGATAGGGGCCCCCCTGGTTCTGGTAGGTAGAGAAGGCAGTGCCCTAGCTCCTGTACGTCTGTCTCTATCTACTGATGTACACCAGTGTGAAGGCCAGTGTGGGAGAGGCCTGCTCACCTGCTGGGAAGCAGTCATCAGATGTCTTAGTGTACGTACAGTAAGCTGGCTTCAGGGGAGAAGTCTGTAAGGGCATCCAAAGCAGAAGCAAGTACAAGCTGGCACATGGGAGAGCAAGGGATTTGATCTGGCTGAGGGCCACAGTCCATACCCTGGCACCCCTGCATTGTCTATTTCCTTCACATTTCTGGAAAGAATGAAAGCACTAAGTACTGTGCCACACTGGGACTTAATATTTCTTCCTGGGACCCGTTCTCAGTGTCCAGCTCCACTGAAGTCTTAGTGCCCTGCTTACTCTGCAAGGGCAGTGATCGCAAGCTCCCAGCTCTGAGGCACAGCCCGGTTTCCAGGCACAGGATAGTTCCAGTTGCACCATGCTGGGTACCTCAGATTTGAGCCTTGAGAGCTTTGTTGGTAATATGAATAGAGTTTTAAGAAGAAAGCTTTAACTTCAGAAACTTCAAGACATGATTTGGTTGGCCAGCGATGCCAAGAAACGGCAAAGACTAGTCCAGCCATACGTGTGGTTTTTCACATAAATTACTGGAAACATTGAAAAAGAGTATCTGAAGATTGGTCTTCATATTTAAGCAAGGGAAAATTTAGAATCATCATACATTTTGTCCTTTGTTGGTGAAGAGTGGTCACGTTTCAGACAATTTTACTTAGTATTACATGTTTATTCATGAAAGCAAACTCCCTGGCTGAATACAATCTATCAGGCCATCTAATTTCCCTTTGAAGACAAATGATTGTTTAATCTCACTTCCAGTTTTCTTATTAAACTTCCCCAGAGTGATAATGGAGAAGAGAGGCTGATATTTAGAAAACTGACCAGAAGGAGCACAGGCGCAGAATGATCAAAGTCGTGTCTGTGCTCTAGAGAGAAGAACAGAATGGGCACTATTCTACCTCAGAAACTCTTCTTACCCCTCACAAACTCCTACACACTTTCTGGAACCCAAATCGGAGGTGAATTCATTGTAAAAATGCTGGCTATTTCTACTGCTCTTGCTTTGAACATTACCTTTGGTCTCCAGCCTTCCATGGATTTGCCTTACCTCACAAACCAGCAGAGACAGGCAGTTATTAGATGAGATTATTAGATTTTTGAGAAGTGAAGTCTGCTTAATTCATTTTGGGATCAAGAAGTGTTTGTTGAATGTATAGATTTATTTCACACTCTACACTGTATTATAATCCCTTTCATTATCATTTTTAACTTTCTCAAACACCAGATGAAACAGGAAATCAAACAAGTATTATTAACCTCATTTAATGAGTGAATAAAATTCATCACAGTCTACTTCTCAGGTTAATGGACATGCTCAGAATCTCACTACTACTGGATGGCAACTTGAATTCAAGTTTTCTGATGTAAAATTCTGGTTTTCTGTGAGGTTCAGACACTTATAAGCAATGGAAATGACCATCATAATTCATCTAGGAACAGTCTGAGTTGCTCACTGCAAACATCAGTTGAAGACATTTACAATTTATTCTTAACCCTTTCTCTCCCTGCCCCTTTTAAAATAGAACTCTACACTGACCACAAAACACAATATAACAAAAATAGCTCAGCAATAGATATTAAGGCTGTTTTAATTCAGGGTCTTCAAAATGCCAAAAACAGAGTACATGATGTGTCATTACTCTTTCAGGAGCTTACAGTCCAATGCTACCCTTATTTGGAAATCTTATAAAGTAAGATGGCCTCATCAGTGACAGGGTTCCCAGAAAGAAATAACAGTCTGAGATACCCATCCTGTCTCAGAGTATGTTTTCTCATCCATGAACTTAGCCAAACCTCGATCAACCTGAATGAATAGATGTACAACTATTTCTTGAGTTAATTTTGTGTGTCAACTTGACTGGGACACAGGCTGCCCTGATGTTTAATTGCACATTATTCTGTGTGTGTCTATGGGGGTGGATTAACATTAGAGAAGACACTGAGTATAGCAGGTTGCCCTCTCAAACGTGTGAGTGTGTGTCAGGAAATTCGCCTAACTCACCACAGGCCAAATAGGATAAAAAGGCCAAGGCAGAAACACAAACACACACATATACATACATGTGCACGCGCACACACACATACCCATTGCAGATTGGAACCTTGGCCTTCTCTGTCTTTGGACTCAGATTTGGACTCAAAGGTATGTCATGACCTCTCCTATGTCTAGGCCTCCAGACTCAAAGTGGATCTGTGCCATTGGCTGTCCTGAATTTCCAGCTTGTAGGCCACAGATCTCAAGTGTTCTCAGCTTCTATAAGTGTGTGACCCATACTTAGTTTTTCACTATAATCAGTGGACCCTTCCTAGCTCCAGACAGATATCTTGCCATCTCATCAATCCTACATGTAGACCTAACAGTTTTCAACCCCAAAACAAAGTAGGTAATGCCATGGAGAAGTGTTACATGCCACCCTGATTGAACTTCATGTCTTGGAGATTTTCAGTAAGGGTTGAATGGTTCATTGGACAACAGCTTTTTTCCTCCATGGGATCCTCCCAGTGCTTTAAGGAATGAGAAGGCAGGTCATTGCCAAGTTTGTGTGATTTATTTGAGGGTAAGTGGAAGAAAGGAAAGAAAGGCTATCTTATAGGCCATGATTTAATTTTAAAAATGCTTATGCTGCTTTTTATAGGAATATCCATTTGACTATATTTCTCTCCTGCTGACAAAAGAGGTAATTTCTGCACATAAAATGAATCTGATTAAAAGTCTCCCTGTGTTTCTGTCAAGGTAGAGGATGTGTGCCCCAGGAAAAGAGCACATTTGATTCCTAGTGTGTGTAAATGATTGTTTGAGTGACCCACAGAAAGGGTCCAGTACTGCCCTATAAAAACAAAGGAGAGCAGGGCCAGAGATTTAGCTCAGTGGTTCTGGCACCTGCCTCGCAAGCACAAGGTCCTGAGTTAGATCCCGGTAACCACATAGAATGCCGGGCATGATGGCTCACGCCTATAATCCCAGCACTCGGGAGGTAGAGACAGGAGGATTGCTGAGTTCCAGACTTGCCTGGGCTACATAGTGAGCTCAGGGCCAGCCTGAACTACAAAGCGAGACCCTGTCTCAAAAAAAAAAAAAAAAAATTAAAAAAGAACAAAGGAGAGCAGGGAGCAGGAAGCTTTCCTTAACCCTGAAAAGTTTACTTCATCTTCTCATTCACAGTGGTAGCTATTACTTTCTAATCTTCCCAGCATTTTGTTGGCAGCCAAAGATGAAGAATATCCTTTGTTTATAGAGTACAGCTCTGATTCATTTTACTTAGCTCAAGTCACCTCACGTAATAAAAGCAGCAGCTGCTAGATCTTATATGTGGCCTAAACTAGAGCAACGTTCTTTACACAAGTCCTTAATTGGAAAGGCAGAGCAACTCCAAACCTTTCCATTCTTTTATCCTCACAGGATTTTTAAAATGAAACAAAGAGCAAAAAATGAATAAATCATTAATGCTGATAAGTATACCCTTCTCTGCCACACTGGTACCCACAGAAAGGAGATAACACTTGGAATTACAAAGAACACTGGGCTGTCACACTGGCAGCATTCTAGCCGCTACCCAATGAACACACACAACTCTAGAGTTCCTTAGCCGTGTGTCGGGAAGATCCACTTGCTCCCTGAGGGGTTCAGAGTTGTCAGTGAATGGTTTATTCTTGCTGCTTTTGGAGGTAGGTCAGGGTAGCTGTCTGTATTCCTCATGCGGGCTCTCATTTCTATGGATCTAGGCTTTGTTTAAGGCACTCTTGGGCCGACAGGAAAACTGATCACAGAGATCTGGAGACTTATGTTCAAATGGTATTCATCATCTGAGTGTCTGTGCTCAAGATAGTTTGGACTTCAAATGTTATAAGGTCTGTTTGTTCTAGAGAAAGTGGTAGCTGTCTCATAGGAACAAGACAAGGATGCCCATTGTGACCACTCTTGTTCAATATAGTGCTGGGAACATTAGCCATAGCAGTCAGGCAGGACAAAGATATAAAAGGAATAAAGATAGGAAAGGAAGAAGTTAAACTGTCATTATTTGCAACCATTGTGGAGATACGTGTGGACATTTCTCAAAAAACTAGGACTAGGGGTCCCATTTAACCCTGCTATCCCCCTGCTAGGAATATACCCAAAAGAATTTAAAAAATCATATTGGAAAGACAGATGTACACCCTTGTTTATAGCAGCTCAGTTTGTGATAGCTCAATCTTGGAAACCCAAATGCCCATCAACTGAACACTGAATAAAGAAGATGTGTTTTTTTTATAAAATGGAGTATTATTCTGCCATAAAGAATGACAAGATTGATTCATTTATGTGCAAATGGAGACATCTGGAGGATATACTAATAAGTGAAATAAATAAATCACAGATAGGCAAATACCAGATCTTCTCTTTGATATGAACACCTATAGATGCAAATGAGCTCTAGAAAGTATGACAGTTTTTATAGAATAGGAAATTTGGTGCGGGAATGTAATGAGAGGAAGGAATAAATATGATTCAGAAAGAAAATAGAAGAGTATGTATAAAGGGGGTGGGGAGGTGTGGGTGGGTAGGGATATGGGTAAAAATGATAATTAACTTGTGTCATATACTGGTACAAATTCCCCAATGTTATATGTGATTGTGAGATGTATACAAATTGTACCAATAAAGAATTCAATTAAGTTCAGTGATTATGATTTCACAAGATAAGAGGTTATAAGCAGCTAATGAAATCTGGAAGTACTTCATGGGCAATGCCAAGTAATAATAGGGAGGAGGACAGTAAGAGTAGCAACTGAAACTACATTCTGAGCCTCATGCTTCAGAGATGTGTAGTTAAGTATCATAGAATTGAATGAACTCAACTGAAGGCTAAGGTCCACAACCCGATGAGGACACGAGGACAGGGAGAGTGTGAGGTTGGTGTGAATTTTGTCTGGGTGAGATGGGCTTAACACAGACTTGAGATAAACCATGGACTGCGAGTCTTTGTTCTTCCCTTGTCTGTTTTTTAAAAGCAGGAGATTTTTGCCTCATTGATTTTCACTGCTCATCAAGCTCCATTAGCCTTCTCATTAGTGATGGCTTAATTCTGTTCCCACACTGTCTTCTGAATGACACTCCTGTTAATGCTGTACTTGGCGCTGGCCACGATTGCCAGGTGTCTGTGGAATGTGGCATTACTGGCAAGGCCTGATGCCGTTCAAGTAGTACCCTTCTCTGTTGCATCCATACCCACAGGAAGGAGACAGCCCTTTTGATTACAAAGAACAAAGAACACTGGGTTGTCATAGTGACACAGTTCTAATCCCCCACACTACCTGAAACCCACATGTGTAGAGATGAGCACACTGTCCTACCCCAAACCTGTTCCTGCTCCTAAATTCATTTTCCCATGCCCAACTGGAAGTCCAGACTTTGAGCTTTGCTATTCCTCACACCTGATTAAGGAGGAGGATCAACCGTGCTTTTTTAGAAACAGCTCTAGTACTCTCCCTTTCTTTTCCACTATGTCGCTCCAGTAGAATCACCTGATAGCATTCACCTGTACTTAAACTCTGCTGCTGCCTGAGATGTAGAGATGTCTATCTTCTTTCCAATTCATATTTCTCATTGTGCAGTGGGGATGTGAATGCCTGAGAAAAGGACAGGGGAAGACAGGCTGCAGACATTCATGAAAGAATAATGATTGCAAACACTTACCAAGAACATTTATTAAACACTTATTATGTACCACACATTCATTTATTAATAAACAATTTTCACAAAAACCCAAAGGTAGATACTATTATTATTTTTTTATATTATGGGTAAGAGAACTGAGCTAAAAGTTTTTAAGCACTACATAAAATAATGTAAAAGGAAGTGATATAATTCACTATAGCTAAATTCAGTAAACAGTGTAGATGCTGAACAGATGAATGGACAAAGAAAATCTGATGTGTTTATATATATGTGAACAATGGAACGTTATTCAGCCATAAAGGGGAATGAAATCATGTCATATGCAGGAAAATGGACAGGACTAGAAACCAGAATTTGAGTGTAACTACCCAGATTTACAAAGTTAAATAATGTTTTCTCTTATATGAGAAACCTATAAAACACATACATAGATACATACATACATACGTACATACATGTATACATAAAACAAAGAAGAGAAGACAGGACACTAGGAACTAGACTTTTGAAAATGGAGAAGGGAACAAATGAGAGAGGAAAGGGAGAGATGAGTAATAAGATTGAAATTGATTAAGAAATGTTTAATGGATGTCCCAACTTCCCAAAGTAAACCACATCATTACAGAATATTAGCAGGCACTATTAAAATATATAAAGGAGGAAGTGGCAGAACTAGGAGTCAAACTGGGGTTTATATAACTCTAAGTCTTTGTAATTTTCATCATGGCGTTCTTCCTTTCTAGCTGAACTGGGCCAGGGGTGAGTTTATTAAAACACGGTTTGTTCCTGGGCCACAGCCCAGAGTTTCAATTCAGCAGCTCTGGGACAAGGCCTGAGAATTGAAGAATGTGCACACGTGACACACTCTTGGGTATCAGCAATGTGGTGACCCAGGGACACACCTGCTCCCAGTGGCATTCATGGGGCCCTTTTCTCCACAGGCACAGTCACTCATATCTCTCTGTGACTTAATCCGCAGACTGCTCTTATGTGAGACTGCCTCCAGCTCTCACCAGCTTTGTCTGTGGCTCCATTACTGCAGCTCATGAAGCCTTAGGTGCCTCTTCTATGCATGGGAAAGGAACCCACCTGGCAGGGATACTTGAGGATTGAGAATGATGTTTACAACACTCTGAGCAATCTGACCAGAGAGCAAGTCAATAAATATCAGCTGTTTTAAATTTATAAGTATCTGTAATTCATTTTTATTCCTTGATGTTTGTTTCTGTGTTGCTGTCCTTCTCATTGCTTCAGACATCTTGCACCCGATGTCTGACACATTTGGAAATTTGTTCTCTAGGTCACTGTTCAGGTTTCCCCTTCTGCCCATTCTGTTTTCAGGCAGAATGTTCCATGCAGAGACCTTCCCTCAAGCCCAGGTCAGGGGTATGGCCTCCTACCCCAAGTACTTTCACATTGTTTATTGGGTAGATAGATCTTAAAATACTGATCCAATTTCCAAAACCATTTTAGAGCTTTTCAGGCTTTCTATTTCTTCTATAATCAGTTTTAAGTCATAATTTTAAAGGAAAGTATCCATTTCATTTCAATTTTCACATTTATTGGCAAGAACAAACTCATACTATGTCTTTAATATCATCTTAATATCTGCCCTATCAATTTGTATACCTCTCATTTTCTAATAATTTTCATATTTTCTTTCCTTTTCTGTTGATCACTCTAAGTAGGCCTCAAAGGAACCTACTTTCTGGTGTGCTTAAAACTCTGTATCATATCATTCTTTTCATTAATTTCTGTGCTTTCTTTCATTTCTGCCTTCCATATTTTTCTAGCTTTTCTATTTAGCTTCTTAAATTAGATACTTAGATCTTCAATTATCAATATTTTTCATTTATTCATAAGCATTTAGAACACTTTCTGTCCCTTGAATATCTCTAATGGGGCCAATTCCTTGTATTTCATTCAGTATGTCTGAGCAGTTTTAGTAAATTAAACCTGCAGGAATTCAGGAGGGCATCAGTTCAGACTCAAAAGAGGGTTTTTGGCTTTGGCTAGACACTGAGCCACTGCCAAGAGACCACTTGGTGCTGATGTCTCAGTTTAGGGGTTTCCTGTTCATGCAGGTGGTATATAAATGTAAACCTCAAACCCATATAAGAGCAGGGCTGTGGGACTGTGTTCTCAAGAGACTTCAGTTTTTTTCTTTCTCTTAGTTTTAAAAAACCAAGCAGAATGTTTTCTCATCATATCCTCTAGGCAGCAGGTAGAATTTTCTAGCCCACTTTTTCATAGTGGGAGTCCTGAATTCATATTATTGTTCTGACTATACAATCTTCATAGCATTGGTTCAGTCTTTGCCTCCTCTACCTTGCAATGCCATTAAAACTCTCTGGAAAGATGCCCTTGGGAGATTCATCACCTTTTCCTTACTTTCTTGCTAATATGAGTATACATTAAAAAGATGAGTAGAATATGAATATATATTAAAAACAAGCTTGCTTGGTGTGCACACCTATGATGCCAGCCCTCTGGAAGCTTAAAGAAGGCAAGCAGATTTGATCCCAGGGACAACTTAATGACTCAGTGCAACCTTGCACTGAAATACAAAAATAAATAAAATAAAAAGGATTGGTGATGTAGGCTCAGTGAGATCATGGTCTAATTCCCAGTACTACAAAAACATACAAAAAACCCTCTATTATATTTAAATTCTTTTGAGGGGTATAAAAAAAAGGTGTTGTAAGGTTATTTAGTTCTCCACATTACCAGAAATCAAAGTGTTTCTAGCCATGCTTTAGAACATTATTATCTGTAATCCTCTCTCTAACCAATACCTGAAATCATTTATATATGTAGTCTTTCATCATCTCTCAATTAAATGTAAAGAATTGGATGACAGAAATTCTATATTTTGATTCCTGCGTATCTTGAATGGAACAGTTGTTGGCATGCAATTAGACTCAATCAAAATTCACTGATTTCTTGAGAAATGATGGAGAATTCATGCAGTGCATTGTATGTACAAACTATCTAAATTACTCTATTTGTAGTCATTAACACTGACATGAAAAGTATTACTGAAATGTTAAGGTAGAACATCAGATTATAAAACAGCATGTGTAACCTGAGACCCACAAGTGTACATATTGGTGAATATTTTAAAATGCTTTTAAGGATATACTTTAACTACTTACATCAATTAGTGGAAATCTCCATAATTTTTCTTTCACCTTAATACTTTAGAGTGCACAACTTTTACTATATTTTTATGGTCAGAGAAGGGTTTAAAACATTTTTTAATGATCTGGGGTATTTGCCACTTTGAAGTGTATATTACAAATAAAGTCTTCATTCTGTCTTTCTAAGGTCTAGACTTCATTTATGTGAATTTGATGAAGTAAAATTAAGTCATTTTCAGGTTTCATCCCTCTACTTATTTGTTTTATTCAGTAACATTAAAATTTTTTAATTTATCAGCATATGTACAAGATTTCTGTGCATCTGCTGGAGATCAACCCTCTAGTCTGCTGTAAACTGGAAAGTTTTATCAAAGTCAGTTTTGTTACTCTAGTTTCACAGAAGGAAAGGAGACCAAAATGCATTCCACACCAGCCCTGGAAAAAAGATGTTACAAAACTCTTTTCTATCACTACAGATTTTTGTCAGAGTCAGTTTTGACTCCATTATATTTTTATGTTGAGCATTACCTATTTTGGTTTTAAAACAGCCTGAAAGACTGTGAATGAATCCTTGTCTTTCTCAGCTGTCAAGCATTTGTATCAGTACAAAGTCAGGGACCAGGAACAGGAAAGTGAGTAATTATCAGCTCCTGCCCTTGAATCCTACAGAGATAGCAAGAATGTCAGGACAATAAACAATAACTTGCCCAGTGGTTATTTTTCAGCCCAGCCAACCCTCTTGCTACTTCAGTTACAAGCATATTCTACTCCTTAGTTTTTTCACAGACATCAGGGGATGCATTATGCTCTTATTTATAATGTAACCTCCACCTGGAGTTTCCTTTCTTCCATCTTCTGAGTACATTCCAACTTATTCCTCAAATTCTGATCAGGCACCCACTCCTTCAAGAAACTCATCCCAATACCCCATCACCAGGCAGGCAGGTTCTGTACACTAGCACCTGCATTCTATAAGTGCTCTTTGAGCACTGACGGGATGCTAGGCCCACTGGACTCTGAATTTCCTGTGTGGAGAAATGACAGCATCGTTCATCTTTGACTCCACTGCGACTTGACACATTGCCTTACTCAGCAAATACCTGACAAAGGAGTGACTGGAAGGTGAATAGGTATAGAAAGGAAGACGTGAGAAAGAGTGCAGGGATATCTGACTGATTTCACAGAGACTGACAATGAAAGTTTTCCCTAACAAAGGAAATTTTTATTCTTTAAAATGGATAGTTATGAAGGACACAGATATGTAAATACCATTATCGTTTCTCTAGTGTGAGAAACTAAAGGTGTAAATGAGGTCCAGAATGTATGACAGATACTGTAAAATAGGAAGAAAATGTTCAAAAGGAAAAGGTAAAGGGGAGTAGGGGAAAATAAAGAAGGGAAAGAAAAAATTTGATAGTAACAACAAAAAAATAGAAACAAAGCTTTTGTATATAGGAGGTTGGGGTTGTAGGGTGGGTAGGGGAAAGAGAAAAAATGAGAATCAAGATGCATCATGTATAGGTACAAAGTTCTAATGTCGAATGTGATTATAATATTTATGTAAAATGTACCAATAAACTCAATTACATTAAAAAATAGGTAAATGCATGGCAAAAGAATACACAAAAGTAAGGAGGTGTGAATTTAGGAAACAGCAAATATTTGCTTAGTGAAGGAGTGGAAAAATAAAGAGGAAGAAGGGTGGCCCTACCAGGAAGGCACTGGGTAAAAAAATCATTTAGAGATATAGATCATTTTGATCAGTACCTTAGAAAAACTGACCCTACATGCTTAATCCCAACCAACATGATAGTGGCTTCAGAGAATTGAAGTTAACTTCTTCTGGTTGATGTAACTGTGAAAGTATTAAGTAGATATTTCTTTCAATAATCTTTCAGAAAGTGACTCAACATCCCAGTCCCTGGCTGCACTTCTGTCCATGTTCTGCTGGCAACCATGTAGTCCCAAGTGTATGTATATCTAGCTGCTAGGAAGGATGGGATACACAGCCTTAGATGCGTGCCCAGGAGGAAGTTGTAAGATAAGCTGTAAGTTTATCTTCTAGCTCCACAATAAAACAGAAACAAACAAATACATGACAGCAGGTGACTGTCACTGCTCATGCACATCTTCAACCCTGTTGTGACCATTTATCTCTTTGACTGCAAATTCTTCTGGTAGGAGCTTGTATTCTTACCAGGGCTGTATATGCTAAATACAGGCAGGCAGAAAGGTGGCAAGAAGAACAGAAATATTAAAAATAACAAATAGTTTAAGAAGCCTAACCTGGCATTGAATTCTAGTCCCTAGAAAAGCAAATTTCTAACAACAACAAAAAAAATTAACAAGCTCTAAAAGTTACCATATTCTACCTCTGAAATTGTAATTCTCCAGTACTTTATATGGTTTGGCCCTATTTAAATAAATATATAAATGCATAGTAGTTACATAAAATTATATGTAAGCATGGAAAAAATATTTAAAATAATATGCAATACAGTGTTAGCAAGTTTCATTTGGATGAGAGGTTTACAGTACATTTGTATTTTATGTTATATTTTTCTATACTATCATAACATTTATAATAAGTTCAAGTTTAAGCATATTTCTGTTGAACTTAAGATGTATCAGGGAAAATGCCGGGCATGGTGGCTCACGCCTGTAATCCCAGCACTCGGGAGGTAGAGACAGGAGGATTGCTGAGTTCACAGCGGCTTGCCTGGGCACCATAGTGAGCTCAGGGCCAGCCTGAACTACAAAGCGAGACCCTGTCTCCAAAAAGCAAAAAAAAAAAAAAAAGATGTATCAGAGAATTCAAAAGAGGATTTAAGATACTTAGATATATGATCTGAATTATCTACCACAGAGATATAGTTCTGTGTTCATCTGCAAATGGAGATAACTAAAATTATTAGCCTGTAGGCAGGATATTTGAGAGTAAAGAATTAAAGAATAGAGAAGGGATGAATACTTAATATAGAGAACGTCTAACATTCCATAGCAGGATAGCAGAGAATAAGCACATGAAAGCAGTAAAAACATCCCAAAGAGGTAAGAGAAAAGCCAGCAGGTTAGAGTTCCAGAGGCCACAGAAAGAAATATGTATTATCTGTGTGGTCAAAATCAAAAGCTGCTGAAAGGTCAGATAAGATAAGGAATAAAAATATTCATTAGAATTAACAAGAAACAGGTCATTGGTGACTACAGCAGAAGACAGAAAAAATAGTCAAGGGACTACAATTTATATTGCAGTGATTTACAGAATAAGTGGAGATGAGAAAGTGAAGTGAGTGGAAATATACAAGTCTTTCTAATATGCTGGCATAAGATGTGATGGGGGAATAAATAGAGATGAGGAAACCAATAAAAAAATTTTTAGTCTTTGATTTTCAACATGACTAGATTGTCTCTAACAATGAATTCCAACAAGATTACTCATTATATTCTTAGTACAAGTGTTTGGCTGTTTTACAACTTTCTATAATATATGATTCTATAGTGACAGACACTAATATAGAGAGGTTAATTCAGTGGAGATGCAAATAACTTCATTCTAGAGAGAACACACTAACAGCATGAACCAAGTGTATCTAGCTATTAGACGTGGGACATTAACCTATTATGCACAACCCCTAAATCTCCTTCTAATGTTTTGTTACTTTTTTTGAAATGACTGTATATGTAATGTTTCAAATGCTCTTTGGACTCATTTTAACATGTTTGTAGCTCCCCTTTAATTAATGAGTTAGGTAAAACCATTGTTGGGTGCTCCTTTTATATCTGCCTGGGAATAATGATCTTTGCTTTTTAAAAATTACACTTTAACAAATGTCAAACAAATATACAGAAGAAAGATTAGAAGCAGATCAACCACAAACTTTCTTAAGATGAGAGTAACATATTCAGGAATATATTTCTGACAAGCAACATAAAGGAGCAGGCATATAGTGAGCTGAAAAAATCTATTAACATGAACTACTGAAACACAAAATCACAACTACTGAGATAAACTTGAGTTTGAAATGTATAGAATTTGCATTATGAATTCTCTAACAAATTCTGGTGAATGTTTAACTGAATGGAGTAAAAAAGATGAGCAACTTTTA
This sequence comes from Thryonomys swinderianus, assembly GCA_004025085.1. Taxonomy (NCBI): domain Eukaryota; kingdom Metazoa; phylum Chordata; class Mammalia; order Rodentia; family Thryonomyidae; genus Thryonomys; species Thryonomys swinderianus. The sequence continues at coordinate 18,378 of PVIC010036367.1, forward strand.
CTCAGAAAGCAAAAGCTAAGGACTATAAGTACCTCAGATGGATTTGCGAATGAGAAGCCAGATGCAATCAATTGGTTTATGAGTGGCTGTGTCTTTAAATTTGCAAATCAATCATTAAGCTTCATGGGGCCTCTCCCCAATTTGGGAGCCGTACTTCTTTTATTTTTTTTTAATTGAATTCTTTATTGGTACAATTTATATACATCTCAAAATCACATATAACATTGGGAAATTTGTACCAGTATATGCCACAAGTTAATT
>PVIC010036368.1:0-18610 GCA_004025085.1 Thryonomys swinderianus
TCACTGAGAAGTAAACACATAAACTCAAGAAGTCCCATTTTTGCTATTTACTTCCTGCAAGGGATATTGTCTTTGAGGACCTGAACAACTTAGGTAGGGATGGATATAGCCTCATAGGGATTTTAATTATAACTGGCCTTGGAAATTTCACCCTCATCACCTGGTGGTTAAGTGTTAGATTGAAGTTGCCTTGGAAACCCTGTTCTCAGGTCCAGGAGTAGTTTCAGGCTTAGTAAAACCGAATATCTTAAGGGCAAGATGGCTGGTTTTCCTATAATCCACATTTACATTTGAACACAAGCAAAGACTTGTTGATGTATGGAAAGTCTCAATCAAGACAATTTTGACCATTTTTTCCCTCTTACAGTATAATTTTAATTATGATAGCAACATAACCAATACTTTTTAATATATTCTATCTTGGCTTTAGCGGGTAGACACACCATGCATGGATGTGGAAACCATTAGACTCCTCGTCTAGTACCAGTGGTGAGGAAACTGAAGGTGTAAGGAAGTACTGACATTGCAGAGGAGAAAGAGGCTCAGATATGGAGTTTCCCAACTGTAACAAGAGAGAAACAAAAATGCTATCCAGGTGTGGCTTGATTCCTGTGCCCCAGGGTGTCCCCAGGGTTTATTCTACTCCAAGGCAGTTTGCTACTCTGAAAATAAGACCAGATTGGACTATTTACCATTTACCGACACCGAGATCTTATTTTCCTCAGAAACTCACATCCTTACTCCAGTAAGTTCTCCTGAAGAACAAGAACAATCCTGCTTACAAAAAGAAAACTTGGTAGCAAACCAAGAGATTTGAACCTCTGCTTTCTAGTCCCTTAAAAGGCAAACAAATAGGTTAATGGTTAAATTAGGACACTTTTCTCCAAAATAATTCACCTCTTATGTCGGTAGATCAGAGATTCTGACCTAGGCCCTGAGTGAAGAAGGCTCTGAGACATTTCCATTGTCTCTCCAGTCATTTAGACAACTTTTATTATCAGGAAGACAATGCTATTGCTTGGAAGTCTTGTTGGAGCTGGTAGGCTGAAGGGGGTGGTTCTTGCCCAGAACAAATCTGTAATATGCCAGCACTAAATGGCAGACTGTGTCCTCAGATGCCTAGGGTTTGACATATCTGCTAGTGGCCCCTTGTAGCCTCTTAGATTCACTAAATTCATCTTAGATTCACTAAATATTTGAAATTCACAGATTAAATTTATGTTCATTTCTTAGTAGTCATAATCCACAGACTAATGAAGGCAACTTCCTACCAACACATGAAGGAAGAGAAAAGTTGACCAAAATATTGTTTTATTTTAGCTTGCACATATACAAGTCACTGACTGTTATTTTTTTTAGTGCAAGATAAAACAGTTACAAATTTCATTAGCCTGACTTTCTGGAACAATCTGACTACAAAGGATTCTAAGTGAAGTTTCAACAAGTCAAAGCATTTTGAAGGGGAGTTTTAACTTATTAGCAGAAAGAAAAAGTTGAAATAAAATTCAAGCCATTTAAACATACAAAAATCATCATATAGCATTCTACAAGTTCATAGTCAGGGTTTCAAAGTCCACAATCTATTAGTAAAGGTATCTTTTCCTCCCCTACACACATAAATAAAGATCATGCCTCAGAGGGGAAAGACAAGGTTAGTGTAGTTTTTAATGCATCAAGGATTTGCTTTTTATATTTGACATAGGGCTCTATCTTACTAGTAAAAAGAGCAATCCAAACCTGTGGCTCAACTCTTTACGGAGATTTGAGAAAGGGCTCTTATAGCATCATTTCAGATCACTTTGAGACAGAAGAGTTCACAGCACTGAGAAGCCCAAACAGGGATGAAATGTGGAGATTTTCTGCTGATCATCTGGATGGGCTGTGAGGAGCAAATTTCTTCTGAGGAACCTTTGGCTATCCATCAGCCCTGGCCATGACCCGTCAGTTGTCACCTCAACTTCCACTAGCTCAAAACAATCAGAGATCTGTTTTTGAAGGGAACCCAATTGCCTATCTAGTCAATATTCCACCCACCATTGACTTCACTGTGAGTGGAGATTCACCAGAGAGTAACTGGAGCACCCTGTCCTCTGCTTTGAGAGAGAAAATTATTACCTGGCAGGTAACCATCATATGTTTAACATTCTATAAGGGACATATTAAAGCTTCAACTGTCTTTAAGAGACAGTTATGGCTTCATAAGAGATCCATTTTGCATCATTTTTGAGCAACTAAGTCCAAATGCACCATATGCAAAACAAGAATAAATGCAATTTTAAGAAAGCACAATGCACACTGATCACAAATCAATTACGAAGAGGTGGGTTATGCTCGCATTAGGGGTAGGTGATCTGACAAATGTCATGGGTGTCCTTCCTTTGATGACTTTGCACCAAATAAAGGTGTGGAGATAGAATAGAGCTGGAAGAACTCTTTGCAGTGTACAAAATGGGAAATCATGCTGAAAAGGTCCACTTGGGATGAAAGAGCTCTGTGCCTGCAGGGTCATCTCTCTGTCTATTCTTGGCCTTTATATATCCCTTTTATCTCATTAACCTCTGAATCTAGGAGGTCTACTATTTATTTATTTTTGCATTGTTTTTCCTAAATATAGTACAGTAGCCTAGTTAACTAATCATATCTGGAATTATTTCTAACCTCCTAAGATGCCCCATTTTATTCTTCCATTTTTCTCTCCACTCTGCACCAAGCATGCAATATTTCTCTAAGAACATTTAAATTTTATAGCACATTTGCATGAGGAATATCACTCAGGTTTATATTATAGGTATACAGCCTTAGTGTGATATTTTTCCTGGATTTCCATGCTTTTTAATAGATTTATTTTGTGTATATGTGTGCATGTACATAGATAGGTATCTATGCATGTACACACAGACATAATACATAATGCATACTGTAGTGAAAATAGAGCCACACAACACTTCACCCATAAACACATGAATGTAAAATTGAAAAGGTACAAATACAGAAAAAAATTTCAAAATGTATAGGTCATTTAAAAATCAGACTAATGGTTGATTGTTTAGAGTAATGAATTCAGAATAATTTATTAAGCAGCTTTACACTTGTAAGTGAAAATATCAAGTATGACTTATGTGTATTTTGTTGTTCATTCATTTATACGTTCACCTGAAAAATTGCTCAGGAATCATCTCAAAGTAGTTAAGCTCTTCTTTTGCTTCCCTTGAAATGTGATTTCATTTTGACCTATATAGGTGAGGTAAGAGTTACTTGTCATGGTTTCTGTCTATAGAGTGTTACCAGTTTGAATTTATGACAGGTATGTTGCATTTAGTTATGATGCTCTAAAACATATAACTAGACTGTGACCTACTGCTGCTGACTGGCTTGAGCAAAACCAATTAAAGCAGTGATTATTTTGACCTCTAGTCTTTATGATACTTCAGTAACTGCAGTGAGAGATATCCAAATCAAAGAGGAGTTGGGTAGAACACCTGGTTCAGTAGAAAGTTACTAGTAGAAGAAATACAAATCCTTTCCCTATTAGTAGTTAAATAGGCTGAGTTAGCCATGGCCACTTTGTCAGTAGTGACACATAATGCATAAAAGAGTGGAAACAGAAAAAAAATTATGAAGAACAGCTGCAAGATAAGACCAGCAAGATCTGGATAGTCCTTCATGTTTGACACAAAGCTATATTCACACATTAAATATTCACTATTGTCACTGCAAGGAAATGAATGTTAATAACTCTGAGGCTGAGACATTATTGTAACAATTGTTCCTTAATAAAAAGACTTAAATAAGCATTAATTTCAGAGAAATTTCAATTGTCAGTTTGGGAAAGGAGTAAGTTGGGTTATTAAAATAAGCATCATGTTATTTTTCTACTGCTGGGGTGACAAATTACATAGCATACAATGATTTAGTTTTATCATTCACAGTTTTTCAGGCCTGAAGTCTGGTTGGCGTTCTTTATAGGTGCTCTGGAGAGGACTCCACACATTTAGGGTGTCAGCCAACTTCACTTCCATGACCATGTAAGAAGGGCATCCTTCTGTTCTCTTTGATGACTGCTGGCTAAGGGCCTGCCTTAAAATGCTAGAGACAAAATTTTAGTTTGTGTGTTTTCTAAGATCTTTCAAGTTTTTAGTTATTTGATTTTTTTTCTTGGACTTTTATCAAGGGTGTGATGCTATGTGGACGTTCGTTGGAGTGATGTGAAGGAAAAGTGTTAAGAAGGGATGCTGGTACAGCCCCGAACATGACAGCTTCATGAGTATGCAAAATGACTGGATCTATACATCTTCCCTTTGATCTGTTATAGTCTAAATCTAGAATGTCTACAGTCTCATCTGGTTAGAATTGAAACATGTGGCTTTAAAACATGAATGGATCCTGGGGATGTTATTACTCATCAGTAAATGTATCCATTAATAAGTTCAGTAGCTGAATGTGCTATTGGTGAGGGGGTTAGAGGTCAACACTGCAGGGTAGATCTCCCTCCTTGCCTCTTCTTTATCTTCCTTCTGACTCCTGTAATGAGAGAGACACTTCCCTCCAGAGCATGACTTCTACCGTGCCATTTCTGAGTTTGATCCTACCAATCACAGATAGAACATTTGGAATCTGTGAGTCAGAATAAACCTCTGTTCTGTTAAGAAGTAGGTGTCTTGTTTGGTGCATCATTGATGAACAAGGTGACTAAGACAGATGTAACAGAGAAGTGGGGTTGTTGTCATGACTGTACCTGACCACATGGCTCAGAAGTCATTTACAAGGATGGAGTTGGGAAAGGTTTGGAAATGTCAGCTTGAAGAAACCATCTCAAACCTTCTCAGAGTCTACTGTGAGTAGACTCTGTACCCTGCTAAGTAACTAAGTAATAAACAGATTGTAAAATGTCCTTGGAGCAATGTGCTGTGTCATGTTCCCGGAAGAGCCAAAAATAATGTGCCATCAATGGACAACTGACGAATATGCTAGTTCAAATTGTTAGCCAATTGCTGTGAAGATTAAGATACCCCTCCCATATGAAACCCAAGTGCCTTTAAAAAGCACCTGTAACTGTTCTTCTGGTTCTCTAGTCTAGTATTGATAGACCCACTGCATGCTGTGCTAATAAAGTGTTCTTGCTTTTTACATATGCATCTGGTGGTCTTCTTGGGGAAGCACGATTTTTGCGCTGCAAGCTAGCAAAGTCATACAAGGCCATATGCCAAGTTTACTGGGAGATTATGGTTGGAGCTCAGAACAGAATATTGATAGAACTGCACATGATACGCCATGCTTGGGAGGTTTCACTGGAGAACAAGAATTCCATTGGCAATTGTACGCAAGGGTATGAGTGTTATGCTCTGGCACAATATTTATCTATATTTTATTTGAGAATTTATGGAAGACTGAGATTAAGAGCAGTATATTAATTAATCTGGTTGAGGAAATTTGAAGACTGCCCAGCATTCCAGGTATGGCATGAGTACAGCTATCAGCTTTTAGAAAGATCTATAGTTACAAATTCCCTATAATAATGTTATTGTTATGCACATCTAAAATGTATGAATAAAATAAAGCCTCCCCCATCTCACTAAAAAGTTCTATAGTTAGAATCAGGAGTACAAAACTCATGTAAAGTTTGGAGTTTCAACAGAAAGAAAGCATTTGCAAAGTTGGGGTAAATGGAAGCCTGATTGCTGAAAAGATCAACATTAAAAAGAAGATAAATATTTGTTTCAGGACAATAAGAAAGATGGTTTGAGGGTATCTTAGGAATCAGCAAGACCCTGTCACCATAGGCTTGTGAGTGTAAAACTTTGAAGCTTTCATATAAATAAAAAAAGCTTCTGGGATTCATACACAGTACTCAATCATCAAGGCTCTTAGAGGCCTCTGCAGCCATAACTCAAGGGGTCTGGCTTTATGCAAGTTGTGGCAGACACTGGCATCATTCATGTGGTCCTTCTTTTCCAGGCATGCAGAATGCAAAAGTTTTGGAGTCAAGGAAACTTCTACCCAAAATGAGGCTTGGTAGGCCAAGGAGCATGCTCCAGACTGGGCCATGCACAAAGCTGTGAAAGTGAAATCAGAAGCACAGGGAAGACCCCAGGAATTTGGAAAAGCCAAGAATGTTGAATGCATGCTGATGAAAACCACAGGCAGTGAGAAAAATCCCCCCAAAGAGAGGGCTGTTGTGTAGGGGCACAGGTGTCCAAGTCTTTGGGAACTTGCATCTCAACACAATCTCCCGAATTAGGACATGAAGGTACAGGATTTAATGTTTGCTGTGCTGGATTTAGGTTTTGCTTTGCTCCCATTCATTTCTTTACTTCGGTTTTGCCCTTTCGGAGTGGGAATGTTTATCCTCAGTATGTCAGCAGTATTTACCTTTCTTTTTGACTTTTACAGGGGATCACAGACAAAGTGCTTTCAGACTCAGGGAGACTAAGGATTTGGATTTTTCAACATTGAAACCTTCATGATTCTTAGAGATGTACTAAATGGATTTTGGAGAAAGAGATGCACATAAATCTTTGGAGATACCAAGGTCAGAATGTATGGTTTAGATTTTCAGTGTTCCCCCAAATTCTCATATGCACAGAGATAGAATTTTGGAAAGGTGGTAGGGTCATGAGGCATTATACTTATCAGTGGATTCATCCACTAATGAGTTCAGATGGCCTTACAGGTTGCATGTAGATGTCTCCTTAAAGGTTCATGTGCTCTTTAGTGGGTTTTGGGAAGTGACTGAATCCTGGGTGTGTGAGATACTTATTACTGGATTAGTTCACTGATGGGTTTTTTACCAGTGTGTGATGTTGGAAAGTGAAGCCTGGTCTGGAGAGGTGAGTCACTGTTTATGTAGTATGGGAGGCTGTGTATCCCTCCTCCCTTGATTCTTCCATGCTTCCTCCCTGTAAGCAATGAGCTCTTTCTCCTTTGCTGCATGTCTGTGCCAGGCTTCTTTGCCTGGTGACAGCTGAATTGAACTGAAAACTCCACAAACAGAGCCAAAATAAACCTCTCCTGCCGCCACTTGTGGATGTTAGTTATTTAGTCCCAGAATTGAGAAACTAAGTGTAGATATCACTTGGAATGATACATTTGGAGCTTCTTCCTTTTGCTCCTTCTAGGCTGTCATGACATGAATATCTTTTCTTCCTGGCAGGTCCTAGCACGGTGCAGGGTCTGGTTTTGACTCTTCCAACTCTGAACTGAAACTTCTGAAACTGAGGCCAATGAGCGCTCTCTTCTATGAATCTGCAGGTGTCACTTATGATATCCTGGAGATGAAGAAAGTGACTATAACAAGATTTCACAGAAAGAACTTCCAATTTCTTTTTTTCATTGGATCAGACTGGCAGCCTCAGTACGAAGCAGAGAGGTTGCACGGTCCTAGACTTGCACTCCCCAGATGCTTTGTTTTTATCTCTAGTTGGTCTTTTTATTTTTATTTATTTATTTATTTTTATTGAGACAGGGTCTTACTTTGTAGTCCAGGCTGGCCCTGAGCTCACTATGTAGGCCAGGCAAGCCTCGAACTCAGCAATCCTCCTGCCTCTGCCTCCCGAGTGCTGGGATTACAGGCGTGAGCCACCACGCCTGGCACTGTGGTATGTGGTATTGATGTCTGGTGGGCGTGAGTCTCCATGCTCAACATTGTATGTGGTTACTGGGGATCGAACTCAGGACCTTGTGCTTGCAAGGCAGGCACCGGAACCACTGAGCTAACCCTCCGGCCCAGGTCTTTTTATTTTTAATAAAATATTTTATTTGCCTTCCTCAGAGTCCGAATCAGAAGCATTTTGACTGAATCCATGCAGGAACTGTACCTCTATCTCTGGAGGATTAGAGGAGGGGAAGGTACAACTGTCACCAGTGGGAAGACGCTTTTCGTTGCTTGGCTTTGATGGTGCCTGTGAGGACAGGATGTTTTTCATTGTTTCTGAAGCATGCTGGCTTCATCTTGTTTTATTATTTATTCTCCTCTCAACTTTCTCACTCATAATTTTGCTATAGGGCCCACCATGTCTCCTTGTGTCATTGCATATGATATTTATCCTTTATCTCTCATTCTTTTCTTCTCTGGGGATGAAAGAAAAGATGATAAAGACTTTTACTTCATCACCTTAAATCCTAAAGTTCACCATCTTGCGGGTGAAGAACCTAGTATTCAAAGAAATTTAATAACTTCCATATAGTATCTTGTCTGCTTTTTAATTTGGAAAATGTTTATTGGCTCAAGAGTTTCAGTGTGATGTGTATTGTAGACCTTGTAACTTTCAGATAGGTTCATTCACCTTTTGGGGGTCAGTGGACACAGCTATCCATATACCAGCTGAAACTTGACATTCAGAGAGCACAAAGTCAACTCAAAATCTGACAGAATGTTTATCAGTATTAGAAAGCTATTATTACCCTTCCTGCCTTCCAGATCCATTATGAAGCTCAAACAAAATGCTGCTTGTAAAGCCTGTGCAAAAAAGTTATATGGATTTTCTTAAGTACAGAGACTCTGAAATACTTTGATATCTCTAAAGGAAGTTCTCACATAGTCCAAACAGAATTTTCTTTTGATGAGATCATTAGGTTCAGATGATGGCATCTCTTCTCTTTCTCCTCTCCTTGCCTCAGTTTCTCTGAGGGATAAGCACTTCACACAGCACCCCAGATTCAGGCCTCTAACCCCATGTGGTGTCAATAGATCTAACCCTAGCTCTGCATAAAAATTTCATGTCCTTAAGGCCAGAAATACTTATCACTCTCTTCCCAAAACAGATCTGAAAGACAAAGAGTAGTCTGAGCCATGGTCTTCTCGGTGTGGAGCAAGCCCTAAAGTCACTTTTGTCTCTGCCCCTGGCATGTCCAGGATAGTCCTGCCTTGGCATATACTGTGACTTTAGTAAAGAAAGTATTGGGACACATGTTTGCACTCCTGGGTCCTGGTAAGTTGGGAAAGACAGAAATGGCTGGGTAATTAGCAACTATGTAGATTAACCCACTGTTAATACCACTTATTTAATGCTGGAGTCAACAGTGTGAGAAACAATTACTGAATAAATTCCAGGCAAAATGTTTTAGGTGGTAGTTATGTAGCTCTTATAACAAATTGATGGGTGCATTGTAGGACTGTGGTCAAGCTTGGATTTGCCATACATGTGCTCAATACTTTTAAATCTTTCTGTCTTCCATCAAAACATTATGGAACTATTCCACAGACCAGAGAGCCAGGGATAGCCTGAGTGCATCCAGCTACAGAGATAGTGGAAGGATGATCTTAGAGTAGACTCCTTTCCATATTTTGAGGTCATCTTTTGATGAAATGACAAATTAATAACTCATGATGGGCTCCCAAGAAATACAGTTTTCTTCCTTTTTCACCTAAAACAAATGACCTTAGCCAGTAAACATTATTATAGACTTTTAGCAGGACACTTAACAAATTGCTATGTATGTCAAAATTCATCAAAAACTCTTATTTCTGCTCAGGAGGAATCCATTTAACTTTAGAATTTATGAATCCAAGTAATAAGTTTCCTGGAAAATGTACAAAAATGTCACACAAGAAGTATAATGTTGAATTCAAGAGCATTGAAATTATTCTAGCTGCTTTGTAATGGTTAATATCTCAGATCTTATTAAAATGAACCATCACTGGAGAGGTAAAAAGTGGAGATCATCTGGCACCACACTGAAACTCATTATCCAGGGTTGGTTTCACAGGAAAATATATTACAGCATTAGCAGTTGATTCAAATTCAAGGCTTGTTTTATGGTTTTTCTTCTTGAAGAACGATGATTTACTTTAGAAGTGGTGATCACTTCAAAGCTTTCAATAGCCTCCCATATGGAAGAAATGGATTTCATTAATTTAAAAACCAGAGAATTGTAAATAAAATACTGTCATTTTTGCTATTAATATTGAGTTAATTCTTCTGAGAAAATAGAGGCTTATTCTTTTGATTAATGCTATAAAACTTTAGCCAGAGAAATCCATGGATTTTACTTTAGCAGAAATAGTCAATTCTGTCATGAAATGTTTACATTATTATCTGTTCTACCATAGTCTTTGAGGAGAAAAACACACATATTTTATATAGAGTAGGGTCTCCGAGAATCTTTGAAAAATATGTGTCTTGCTGATATCTATCAGACTACACCAGATAAGGTACCTGTATTTGTGTTCCTGACTTATGCTATCTGTCAAATTTTTAGACTGTGTGCAGGAATGTGTTTGTAGAAAGCAAGGTGTATAATAAGCTGTTCATGGGATGAATGAATGCAGAGTGTCGGAGGGCAAAGGGGGATACATTAAGCTTCAGTAAATATCAGGTTTAAACAAAGAACCATCTGAGAAGAGAGCCACAAACATCCCAGATGAACAGGGTGGGACATTCACTTAGATTCCACCAGAAAATAGTTGCTTTGTGGCCTCCGTAAGCAAGACAGTTATTGGACAGACAAAACAAGCTGGGTGTAATAGCACAAACATATAGTTCTTGCTCCTGAGATACTGAGGCAGGAGGATGGCAAGTTTGAGGTCAGACTGAGCACTAAGGAGGATCCAGTGTCAAAATAAAACAGCACTCTGGAGGCAGAGGCAGAAGGATTGCTGAGTTTGAGGCTTGCCTGGGCTATATAGTGAGCTCAGGGCCAGCCTGAACTACAAAGCGAGACCTTGTCTCAAAAGAAAAAAAAAGTCAAATTAAAAAAATTAAAAAAAGGATGGGGTTATAGCTTAGTGGTATAGTAGGTTCAATCCCCAGTACCTGGAAAAAGCAAAACACAACACAACAAAACAAAACAAAACCCCAGAAATATACTCTCAATTACCATTTGCTGAGGAGGAGGCAGTATATGGGCAAACAAACCAGTTAAAGCCCAGTGCTATGGCCTATGAAGATGGGAGTACAAATGCCATACATAGAATGCGACATATATCCAAGTTCAATGAAACAGTGGGGGTATTTTCCCAGCTTTGTATCCAGACTCTATTTAGAGGTTACTTGAGATGAAGAAAGGGGGAAGGATCCAGGCAGAGGGAAAACTGTTCGGAAGAGCAGTTTGAAGGAGCATGAGGTATTTGTCAGTGCACTCAGTGTCAGCAGGAGATGGAATTTTGGTGTGGTTGGCTGGAGAGACTCTCTGGCTGTGTAAAATAATGGCTCATAATTTGAAAAGCCATCCAGTAATCTTAGGATGAGGAGTAACATCTCCCATTTGCCTTTCAGAGAGATGTTCCAAAGTCAAGGAAAAAGAGATGCATGAGTAGAACAGAGCAGGCACGGGGGTCTCTGCCTCTTGGACCTGGGGCCCCAGGTGAGAACTGCACGGTCTGGGGCTGACTAGACTCTATGGGCCTAGAGCCTGCTGTAAAATGGTTCTCTCATCTCTGGCAACTGATCACGACACTTGGTGAGTTTCTCATGACTTCTCTCTGGGCCTGGGCTTCCTTAAAACATGGCAGCTGGTTTCTAAGGGACAATGTCCCAAGTGTCAGACTGGCAGAAGTCACAGTGTTCTCATCTGACCTGGGCCACAGTGCAGTGTCCCTCAGGTGCACTTGGCCTGCTATGGAGGTGGCTGATGGGGAAGATATAGTCTCCACCTCTTTATGGGAGAGAGACAGATGCTAGAGGAGTTGATGAGACCATCAGAATGATCACATTCACCCTGGGAAATGCAGCCCTGAGATCGAAAGATGGAGTACTATGGCCTCACTCAGGATGATCACATTCACCCTGGGAAATGCAGCCCTGAGATGGAAAGATGGAGTACTATGGCCTCACTCAGGATGATCACATTCACCCTGGGAAATGCAGCCCTGAGATCGAAAGATGGAGTACTATGGCCTCACTCAGGATGATCACATTCACCCTGGGAAATGCAGCTGAGATCGAAAGATGGAGTACTATGGCCTCACTCTGGAAGCATGCAGCTATCTTTGAGAAATGTAATTTCCTATAAGGGTTGTATTACAAATAAAGTTGGATTGTGAGCAGAGCAAAGGTGGTAGGAGAGGTTGGATCCAGTCAGAACTCTTGAGGGAATGCTGGCATCCAGGACGGAGGGAGCAGAAGCAGAGTGAAGTGTAGCGAAGGAAGAGAGGTAAGGTGGTTTTGCAGCAAGGTAAAATCACAATGGCCTCATTCTAAAGAGAAAACTGGGCTCAGGAAAATTGGGTACAATGTTTGGGCCAGGGAAGTATCTGGAGTGCACTCTGGCCTTAGCCAGTCAGCAAAAGTTGAGAGGCAGAAAAACCATGTTTCTGGCTGAGGAAAGTGGAGCAAAGAGAGGAAATCTACAGTCCTAGGGAGTCTAGTGGAGTGGGCTGGTGTGCTCTGTATATTCATTGTGAAGCGCATCTCAAAGGTCAGAGCTGGCAATAATCTGGCAAGATGAGGTGGATGTCAAAAGGTGAATAGAATCAGTTAAGTGGATGAAAAAAGTTGACTGATACTCCAAAGAGAGGAAATTGAGCAAACATCACGGAAGCAGGGACCAGGGGATCGATGCTGTGTGCATCACATGAAGAGATCAGGGCCAAAAGGTCAACCCTTTCTGATAATAGATTTGCAAGTTCAGTGTGAAATTGTCTATTTGGGTCAATCCAGAAGCTCATTAATCTACGGCGTCTCTTCAGATCATTATTGTGCTTAATATTATTAGTGCCATTCAATCCAGCAAGTGCAAAAGCAGTGAGCATTGAAAGCAGGGTGACAAGAAGCTTTCAAGTTGGTGGGAAGAAGAAAGTGGTTAGGGCATTAAGAATGCAGTGGGCCATGCTCAAGTTTTTATGACTCATTTCAGGGAGTAGGGCTAGTTTTGGAAGGTGCAGGGTGAGTTCTGAAGGAGGAGGTGGGTCCTGGGCTGTTTAGGAGAAAATGACCCATTTGAGGTAAAGATGCATAGTAAGACTTTAAGGAGAAGCTGGGGACAATCTTGTTCAAAGCAACTCATGACCACTGAAGCTAGCAAAAATGGTCGTGGAGATTCTGGCCAACCCAAAAAGGTTCTAGACACTTCCATCTGTGTGGGTGTATCTGGGAGCGTGTGTACACCCTGCCTACTCACTTTGAAATAGTGAGTCATTAGCATTCCAGATGCTTTTGGATCTGTTCTTGGGTAGAGGACTTTTTAGCGCTGATATATCTCCTGAAGTCTATAAGCTTAAGTGGAACCAGTATTCCAAACTTTGCAACCTACAACTTTGTTCTGTACTGTTCAATGAGGCTACATTGTAATCAGTTCTTGTATTTTATGTACACCTTCTTTAACAAGCCGATTCATATTTAAACCTTTGTTTAAACTACTTCCTCTAGTCCACTGGATTTTCATTGCAAATTAAATTCCAACCTCCTGCTTAGTGACTAATTATACAGTGCCAAAGAACACATCTTTTGACAACCAGTTAAATTTTCTAAGTATCTCATTAGTCAAAGCTCATTATAAAATAAGTGTCTTTCATTAGGTCTGGGCTATAGCTTTCTATTAAAATAAATACAAATTATTTAAATGATAAACACAAAACAGCCAAGCTGTTAAGCAGTCAAATGGGCTAAGTCTTGTCTGACAAAAACCCCTTGTGAAGTTTACTTATACCATGCCAGTTTAGGGGTAACAATACTTTGAAAGAGAAACATGTCTTCTGCCTCATTCCTCCTAGAGTTGGTAGACACTACATTAAGTATTTCACAAATAACATCCTTTTTATATGCTATTTTATGTTTGCTTAACTTCAGCTCTGAAGATAAACAACTAATAAGAACAATCAGCTGCTATAACTGACAAAACCAGGCAACTGCTTTACTATACCGACTTCTTTCATTTTCTTGTAAATAAGCTTTTTAAATGACCCTTCTGAGATATGTTTAGAAGAAAAAGTTTAGAAGATATTTCTATCATTCTGACTCAATAACAAGGTATCCTAAGTCTCATGCTTAATATAGAATATTAAATGTCAAAAGTCTCATTGTATCTCAGAAGATAAATGTGCTGTGATAAATTCTCTTTGCCAAATATTTAATAAGTATTTGTTGAATGGTTAAAGAAATGAGATAAGGATCAAAATTTATGTCTCAGACCTGTGAGAAATATGAACTTAATTTAAAGAAGAATCTTCCTTTGGATTTTATAGCTTTTCAGTTTCTTGACATACAGTGGGTAAATACATACATATATTTTTTCAGATAAAATACCATAAAACCAGAAGACATTTTCTTTTTCTGATCGATCATTTCTTGCTTAGGCACTGCACTCAGGGATTCATGGCACCATTATTGTTCCCATAGAAACAGTAATTTTTTGAAAGCAGAAAAGAGTGCTAAGAAAGACACACAAGGAAAAAAATAGTCATTCAAAATGTTAATTCTTGCCTTCCATAATACTGCGGAGTAGTCACTGAATGCATGTGTCTGTAAAAGAAGTAATAAATAACTGAGAACTTTCAAACATTATTCAAAAGCTTTTCTCAGCTAAATGAATTTATAATTCAGTAGCTTCTATCTAGTCCCAAAATGCCCATTAAGGATAGCATGATTAGAGAAGAGTAAGTCTGAATTTGGGAACAAAATTTGAACTGAATAATAGTTGAAATGATGTCTTTGCAGAAGGACCTTCCATCTTTCATTTTCACACCCCTTTCACTTACCCCCTTCACACCCCTTTGATTCAGGGAGTGCTCATTATCTTTCCTGCATCCCACCCATTCTTGTTTAGTTAAGTGGTTACAAGATGCTGGTGAGAACTCTGATGAGGGCTTTCACTTTGGAAAGCTTTGCAAGAGGGTGACCTCAAATAAGAAAGCGTCACCGAGTAAATCTGTAAATTGGTCACTTCTCAGGATGTGTCAGGACTTATTATCGTTCTTATCTAAATAGCCACCAAGGGAGAGAAGAAGTAATTGATAGTTGTAGGTATCACAGATGGTAGATGAAGAAAAAATGTTAGTCTTTCTGTGTTCTATAAATTTTTGTAAACATCAACCAATGTGGAATGTAGGCAAGACCACACGCAGAACATAGCTTGGTGATTGCTTCCCGCACCCCACATCTGAATGGTAGCTGAAATGAATCGTACAGTATTACTGAACTTGCAATCTTAGGACTAGTGTGACCCTTTGGTGTTACATCAGAACCTGGCAAGTGCACTAATTTCGACTACTATGACTGACCATCAATGTCTTCATCTTGAAAACATTTACCCTGAATCCTGAGAAAATAAGCAGACAATGGTGAGAGACTCGGGTTGGGCTACTGTGATTTTGTGATTTCAGTCACCACCTGCTCATTGACTGACCTCTGCCTGCTGCGTTAGCTTCCATAGTTCTGTGGAGATCTACTTGAAAATACGCAGCTGCTTCCTAGGCCTTCCTGTTTTCATATCTAGCAAGGAAATCCACATCAACATGATAGAAAAATAAAGCTGTTATTTTCTTAATTCAGCTCCACCCCCCACATACTTTAATTACTGTAACATTATTAATAATACAGGGATGTGGCCTCCGTCACAAGAAAGCGTGAGCTTGGGCAGTGTGTTCCCCAACTCTTCATTCTCTTTACTTAGCTGACAGGTCAAGGGAGATAATTTGAATAGCTACAGTCTGCACATTAATTTTTTTCTTATTATTCCATTTGCCTCAAATTGTTTTAGATTGTCACTATTTGTAGCCGTGCGATCTCATTTGTACATGGCACCAAAAACATCAATCTTTTTAGAAATAAAACAGAATGGTGAACAACAGATGTGGTTGACGTAGTGAGGGAGATGTTGGTTAAAAGATACAAAATTATAGTTAGGAATAATGAGATCTATTGTACAGCAGGGTCATAATTAGTGAGGACAATGTATACTTGAAAAATAGTGAGAATTTAATGTCAAGTGTTAACACTACAAAATGTGTGTGGAGGATGCATTTGTTAATAAGCTAAATTAAACCATTGCACATTGTACATGTACTTCACACACTGAATACATAATTTTATCAGTGAAAGAACCTTCTGAAAAAGATTTATAAAATTTCTAGTATCTTTAACAATTCTGCCTTCCGTCTAAAATCTTCTTTTAAAGGAAACTATATTCCAGTTTCTATTAGCATAGCTTTTTTCAAGTAATTAACATTCATATAAATGTAGTAAGACGGTATGGAGTTGTATGTGCCCGATGCCTTTTCTTCAATATTTCTGAAATTGTTCTCTCTTATATAAATAGGTTATTCTCTCATGCTTGTACCAAGGCATATAACACTAAAAATGACATTTGAGTAAATTTTGAACAGTTTTGACTAATGCTGTAATGATAATCTTTATAAAAACATCTGCCCCTTTTGGTCTGAAAATTTCAGAGACCATATATCAACAGAATGTACTGCTGTTTTCCTCTAAGCTTTATTACAAAATAGGTGGAGAGTTGTGTTTGGCCAGTATCTGTCCACTGCTGACATTAGTTCTGTGTGGTGTTCCATACCACAGCACAGGATTCAGGCAAGCCACTCTGGAACTTCACGGTTCCCAGTGTCAAAGGTAGGCTTAGAGCCAGATATATTATTATATACTAGGATACCCAGGAGTCTGGAAAGCTGAGGAAGAAGGATTGCAAGTTTCAGCCCAGCCTGGGAAACTTAACAGGACTCTGTCCCCCCAAAAAACAGAAAAGGGGTGGGGATGAAGCCTAATGGGAAGGACCAGGGTTCAATTTCCTGTGCCCCCACTACAAAAAAAAAAAAGAAAAAAAGTGGACTAAGTCTCAAAAAAGAGACTGGTATTATTTTTGAGGCAAGAAAAATTTTAATCAAATTATAAGTTGCAAAACTATTTCTTCTTAGAGAAGATTGTTCAGTGTTTCAAACATCTTATAATTTACAGCTTAGAAATTACTTCAGAAAATATCTTGATTTTTAAGTTACTTAGTTGCTTTTGAATTAACTAAAATTATATTAATATTCAATTACATCTGTGTGAATGTTACACGTATATGATCAAGGAATTTTTTTTTTTTTTTTAGACAGGGTCTCGCTGAGCTCACTATGTAGCCCAGGCAAACCGTGAACTCAGCAATCCTCCTGTCTCTGCCTCCCGAGTGCTGGGATTACAGGCATGAACCACCACACCCAGCACTGTGGTATGTAGTATTACACTTGATCTTAGCCAAAAGGCCGAGAAGCGATGTGGTATGTAGTATTGATGGCTGGTGGGCATGAGTCTCCACACCCAGCATTGTATGTGGTTACCAGGATTGAACTCAGGGCCTTGCACTTGTGAGACAGGTGCTGGAACCACTGAGCTAAATCTCCGGCCTATTCAATGAAAATTTTGTTTGTATTATCTTATATTTGAAGTTACCTTTAGATAAATTATAACCTGTAAGATTTAATTTTTAAAATAATTCTATAGTAGAAACAATGGCTAAGTACTTGTGAGAAAAATAAAATGAATTTCCATGGAGTTCTGTGATTTCCATTTATTGACTTGGAATTCTAGGTTTGGGTATTATTTAAGTTGTTTTGTGTGCTTGTTTTGTTGTTGTTGGTATTTTTCATTTAATTCCTAGGCTGTTTCTGTAAAATGCTTATTGCAAGTTTCTTTGTTGAGAATATTTAGAACTCGTAAGAAATGGATATTTCTTGGGCTGCTCTCCTGGTATAACTGGCCCATAGGTCTTGAATGTGTAATGTCCTTTAGGCAGTCTCACTTCTGGAACACCAGGAGAGACACCTGAACAGAACAATCAAAACACCAGACACTTTAATCTGGTGGGTCATTATTGTAGAGACTTTCTCTACTCTTCCAGTGGACTTCAGTTCTCATGGAGAAGCTTCAATGAGGGCCTCTCTTTGCTGTTCACAACTTTTCTACTTTCTGGAGCTCAGCCTTAATGTTTCCACAGGTCTGTGCTGTGTAGATCTGGATCCCTGAGTGGTCAGGGAGCCTGCTATTGACCAAGATGGAGCTGCTGGACCTTCTCCCTGAGTGAGGGTCCCATGAATACTGCTGGGCCCACTGATGTGTGGCGGTAGGGGCAGAATCACTGGAGTTCTGTGAGTGTCCCAGTCAAGCTGCTGAGTCTACTCACTCCGCTACACTCTGGGGTCTAGCTGCTGGTCCTCCTCAGACGATGGCCCTGAGAGGAGTCTGGGCCCACCACTGTGCAGCGGTTAGGGCAGAGTCAATGGGCTTCTGTGAATGCCCAGCTGAACCCCTGGGCCTACTTACTGCACAACAAACTGGAACATAGTTACAGGGTTCCCTTCATATATGGTAAGTAGTGGGTATTCTGCTATCTGATTCTCTGTTATATGAGCTGTACTCTCTGGTGTTTGGTTGAGTTAGACAATTTACCGTTTGATCTGCTATTTTGTTAATCTGAAATGAGTGTTTGTTTTCTGAAGCACAAAGTAGAATCCTTAGTATAAATGTGAGTTAGTTACGATTGAAAAAGCAGAGTGGAAGATGTATGAGCTTTACAAATAGAACCCAAGTTCTTCCTGCTTAAACTGCAAACTACAGTGCTCCTGGTGTCCTCTTCTAAGCTAGACTCCCGGAAGCATGGCCATGGAAACTCAGAGGCTATATTATTATCTTTCAGAAATTTCTATAGTATTTCATCACTGTAGTTACTATAGCACAATTAT
>PVIC010036369.1:0-18604 GCA_004025085.1 Thryonomys swinderianus
GATGAGGCATGGGGATTCCTGCTGCCCAGGCAGCCCTTACCCCAGGGACACCTCCTGCTGTGGACAGGCCAAGTGACACGGTTGTAACAGGCCCAGCCCCACGCGGTGATGACACACGGGGTCCCAGCAGACACTCGGGAGACATGGTTGGGGTTAACTGGGCAGGCATCTTCAGCCTGCCCATCTGAGAGGACGTGAGGAAGGGCTGTGCTACTGGTTTCCACCTCAGCCCGCCCCGCCCGGATGCCCATCCACACTGGCTCCTCCTCCACAACGCACCCTGGCTCCTCCCAGTCCAGGCTCCCTCACTGCGGCCTGCTGACCCCAGTCATCTCGCACAGGAGCACAGGGACAAGGCAGTGCCCAGCTGGGCCTGTCCCTGCAGAGGAGAAGACAGCTGGCCTGCAGACTCCAGGGCCCCTCCTGGCTATGCGGCCCTGGACCAGGGGCTCCAGGGTGCTCAGGTGCTCGGTGGGAGCAGAAGGAGGCTGCCCCACAGGGCAACACGCATCTGTTAGGCGGGAGTGGTGGCTGTAACTCACACCTGGGACAGCAGGGTTCCCCACCTCTCCATAGCAATATAGATAAATCTAAATGCAGCACTATAGTAGAAAAGGTACATTAAAAACTAAGGCAGCAGCCAGGTATGGAGCTCAGTGGCACCACCCCTGACTCACCAGTGCAAGTCCTGCGTTCAGTTCCCATGGTGTTGCAGGGCTAAGGCAGGAAAGGATGCTTTTTATGCAGATTTTTCAAATCTTTGTTTATGGAGAGGTGTATGTGTAAAGTCCTTTTCTACAAGCCAGTGTAGAGTGACAACAGAACTCTGAATGTGGAGAAGGAAAGAGTGGTGGAAAGCATTAGGTGAATTGCTTTAATGTTTAAAAAAGAAGAATCTGGGCCGGAGATTTAACTCACTGGTTCCGCCACCTACCTCACAAGCGCAAGGCCCTGAGTTCGATCCCAGTTAACCACATACAACAATACCTGGCATGGTGACTCACGCCCACCAGTAATCAGTACCACATACCATAGTGCCAGGCGTGGCGGCTCACGCCTATAATCCCAGCACTCAGGAGGCAGAGGCAAGAGGACTGGTGAGTTCGAGGCTAGCCTGAGCTACATAGGGAGCTCAGGGCCAGCCTGAACTATAAAGCGAAACCCTGTCTCACCAAAAAAATATATATATATATATAGAAAAAGAAGAAGCTCCTTCTGCCTCCTCAGACTTCTGGAGGTAACACAGTTCCCCAGCAGCTCTTCTAAAACTATCCGAGGAGACTTGGGCTTTTGCAGCATCTGCTGAGACCAGCAAGGTCTGATCCAGAAGTTCAGCCTCAACACGCGCTGCCAGTGTTTCCGTCAGAACACGAAGGACGTCAGCTCCCTAAGTGATCTTCCTTCAACGGATCACCCAGCACATCCCCTCAGTGAAACACACCAAGAGAACTCTTTGCACGTAGAGTAAGAAATGTAAAGGCCTTCAGAAAAAAAAAAAATAAAAGGAAAGCAAATATCTGAGCTGGGCACAGTGTCCTACCTCTTATATCTTCAACCCGGGAAACTGAAGCAAGAGGATCACCAGAGCTCAGGGGTTCTAAGGCAGAGTGGGCAGCATAGTGTGATCCTACCTCAAAACAAACCAAAAGGAACAACAACAAAAACAGATATATAAGAAGCAAATGTGTGTGTGTGTGTGTGTGTGTGTGTGTGTGTGTGTGTGTGTAAAATTTGTGATTGGTAAATAGAAATCTATTTCTCATAGTCCTGGCACCTGGGAAATCCAGGAGGCTTCCATGTACAGAGGCTTCTGGCTCCCTTCCACCTCTCTCTTCCTTCCCAGCTTCTCTCCCGTCTCCTTTCCCTGTTCTTTCCCTTTCCTCCCTTTCCTTCTCTGGCTAGCCCCACCCCCCAGCCTCTGCAGTCTTTGATCAGGCCACTGCTCACTTTCTTGAAGACTGTGCTTTGGTAACTGTGTAGGTGGCCTTTGGGGGCCAAGTTACTGTGTTAAGGTAGGAAAGCTAGTCAGACATGTGGTAGGTAGATAGTTTAGGGCCAGCCCTAGAAAAGCCCACATGGAGGACAGTTAAGACCTTCACTGAAAGTCGCAAAGGAGAAAAAGTAGCAAAGGAGAAAAAGGTTCTACCCACGTAAAATGAATAGTGGCAACTGATACTCTGCAGTGAAGGGTCAAGACCTTGACCCACCTAAATGAGTCTCCTGGCTAAAGACACTATACACTTGCTAAGTGACTTGGTTTCTCATTGGGTCTTCATCTAGTCCTATTGCCTAAGCAACTATACTTGTTGTAATCTTATTGGTTGATCATGGTTTTGTCCCTTTTGCAATTTCTCATTGAGCCAATATTACCTGTGACTGTATTTTCAATGTTATTGGTTGACTGTAATTTTGTCCCACCTTAAACCCTCCCCACCTCATGGCTTTGCTCCATAAAAGCCCTCTGAGAAGTGCAGTGGGTGGGTTACCCTCCTTTCCAGGTTGCCCCTTCAGTCTCTCTTGGGCAGAAGCTATTCTCTCAATAAAATTTTCCTACTCTAACCTCCACCATTCATTCCTAAAATTCACTCTTCGATTTTAGAGAACACAAACTCGCATTTCAGGTTGGGAGCTAGACCTTGCTCCCCTGTATCAGCATCAGGGCACCACCTTCTTAGCTGTATCACAAGCCAAATCCGTTGCAGGCCCTCCCCGCTCTTAAGATTTGAACTTTTTTTTAGACAGGGTCTCGCTTTGTAGCTCAGGCTGGCCTGAGCTCAGCTCACTATGCAGCTCAGGCAAACCTCCAAACTCAGCAATCCTCATGCCTCTGCCTCCCAAATGCTGGGATTATAGGCTTGAGCCACCAAGCCTGGCATTTGTGATGTGTGGTACTGATTGACAGTGGGCGGGAGCCACCACGCCCAGTATTGTTGTATGTGGTTACTGAGGATCGAACCAGGGGCCTTGTGCTTGTTAGGCAGGCACTGGAACCACTGAGCTAAATTTCCAGGCCAAGATTCCAGCCCTTAAAAAACAAAAAATTGGGTGTGATCATGATGTGTATATACAATGTACCAATAAAAATAAAATTTTTTTTAAAAACTTAAAAAGATCCATACTCTTTAAATTTCCTTTTCCCAGAATTGACCTTCCAGGGTGCCAGTAACCACGTTCATTCTCATCTTGGATAAAACCAGTGCAAGCTCAGAGGTCCAGAACCACAGCAAAGCAAGCCCGTCTCAAAAATAGCTGCAAATTCCTCTTACAACCTATAAAAACCCTATCCTGTAAAAGACTGTGCTAGTCTGGTCTAGTTGCTCACACCCTCAGTAGGAAAGGGGACGGAGGCTGAGGAATTCACTGCCCCCACCCTGTTGAGCTGGCGCCCCACCCTAAGGACCCCCTCCACCCACCTTAGGAGCATTCCACACAACCCCAGACTGCAGGGCAGCAGTCTCTCTCTTTTCCTCTTTGTTAAATTCAAGAGCCTGAATCCTCTGCATTGTCTGCTGTGTGCTTTGTGTATCAACCCGGCACCGTTTCTCTGCTCATAACTTTCTTTCTTTTTTTAGGAAAAGTTTATTGAGAAAGAAAGCTTCTAAGAGGGACATAAGGGGAACTGACAGGGGGTGACCCACTCTGTAACTTTCAGTAAACATGAATGCTTTTCCTCCCCCTCAAGTGTATGCTTTGCTCACCTTACACAGCAACTTGGAATCCACTGAATCCACCACAAGGTAATAGCCCCTTTCAGATTTTAACTCCATAAAACTCTGTCCCTGATGGGACCAGGGACTTAGCTCAGTGGTTCTGTGGTTCTGTGTCTGCTTCACAAGCACAAGCTCACAAGTTCGATCCCCAGTAACCACAAACCACAATGCCAAGTGTGGTGGCTGTAATCCCAGCACTCAGGAGGCAGAGGCAGGAGGATTGCTGAGTTCGAGGCTGGCCTGGGCTACATAGTGAGCTCAGGGCCAGCCTAAATTACAAAGCAAGACCCTGTCTCAAAAAAAAAAAAAATCTGTCCTTGATTATGGAATTCAATTATTTTTCCTGATTCTTCCATTTCTCACCCTTTTTCCTAACAGGGAATCCATAGCTCTTCTGAGCAAACGGAGTCCACAAGCTCAGGAAGCTGACTCAAAAAGCCACTCCGAGGGAGTTGGGAAGCCTTGAACTCACCTCCTTGGTCACATTCTGTTGAAGAATTTCCTGCCAGGTGCAGCTGCCTGCACCGTCTCCAGTCCAGGCTTACCTCATCCGGCTATTCAGAATCTGTACTGAAGGTTGCTTCAAATTCCTTTACAAAAGAGTTAAATATTTAATGGAGGGATTAAGTAGAGAGGTATTTAAGAAAGGGGTAGGTCAGGCCAGAATTGGATAAATGCTAGTCTTTGGGAGGACCTCCGGTGCACATTCTTCCCTCTCCAGTCAGAGTCCTCTTCCGCCATGGATTTGAACGGCCCTCCCCGTGGTAAGTTCTCAGGAGCTCGTTTGCTCTGGGCTTTGGTAGTGCTAGAGGCCTTCTCTACTGTCCAGTGTAAAGTACAAACACAATCAGAAGACAGTTTCAGAATGGAAACTGTGTTAAGGGACGGATGAGTTTTGCAGCTGAAAACTTGAATCTCAGATGTAAAGTGGCAGCCATAGTGGATCACCGACCAGAAGTTTTTACAGTCAACACTTAGAA
Organism: Thryonomys swinderianus; assembly: GCA_004025085.1. Classification (NCBI taxonomy): domain Eukaryota; kingdom Metazoa; phylum Chordata; class Mammalia; order Rodentia; family Thryonomyidae; genus Thryonomys; species Thryonomys swinderianus. The sequence continues at coordinate 4,691 of PVIC010036369.1, forward strand.
GTGGAGGGGGAGAAGAAACATGGACCGCGTAATATGTGCTACTTAATTTCATTGAAATGTTTTATTTTTTTTACCACAGAAAACTTGTTTTTTGTTTAACTTTCTCATTAGTCTCATGAATTTTACTTATATTTAGTTTTCGTCCTTCTGGTTGATTCCTATTTGCTTCGTAATTTTCTAGATGTTCTTGCTTTGAAAACTGAATTATCATTTTGCTAATATATAATTATTAATATGTCCAATTTTAACATGGTTTTATCTGTATACCTAGGATAAAAATAGAGTAATAAGTACATCTACAGGCTTTCAGCCTAGGACCAGTGTAAGACATAACAGTTTTGAACCCATTAATATATCCTTTGTTCAAATGTTTCCCTTTTCTCTTCATCTGATACACTACCAAAGGAAAAAGAAAAAGGAAAGGCAAGATCGTTTATAACCAGATTCAAAAAGAGACCCTCCTAGCATGTTTTAAAAAGAGTTCTCACCCAGACAAAGTTACCATGGAACAACTAGCCAAAGAAATTGGTGTTCCAGCATCTAAAATTAAGGTAAGCATCAAATTTCTATTATTGATAGCATGGGAAAGAGAAAACCTAGGCTCAGGACTGTCAGGCAGTTCTCTGATGTCATATACTTCATTAAAAAGATTTCTGTCCGTTATATAATACTAAAACTAAAAACGGTTTGTTTGGGGTTTTTTTGTTTTTTTGTTTTTTTCAGTCTTTTGAGACAGTGTCTCACTTTTGTAGTTCAGGATGGCCCTGGACTCACTATGTAGCCCAGGATAGCCTTACACTCACAGCAATCCTCCTGCCTCTGCCTCCAAAGTGCTGGGATTAAAGGCATGAGCTACCATGCCTGACATTGTGATATGTAGTGCCGGGGATCGAACTGAGGACCTTAAACTTGCCAGGCAGATGCTGGAACCACTGAGTTAAATCCCCAACACCTATAAAATCTGCCTTTTATTTTTTTAAACCAAAAAGTAACAAGAGCTGCTTGTATCTTTCACCAATGGTAGAAATATTCAGGGATCTTCACTGAGAATATTCTGATATACTGGCTAAGGCTCTATCCATTAAACTATATTTTGAAATAACTATATCTATCTATGTATCTATCTATTATTTATTTATTTCTTTAGGAAACAAAGTCTATGCTATGTAGTTCAGGCTGGCCTTGACCTCATGTAGCCCATGGTGCCCTGAAACTCACGGCAATCCTCCTGCTTCAGGAATCAATTTTTGCAATGAAGAGACTATAGCTGGGAATGGATCATTACAATATTATGCTATCCCTAAGTACTGGAACATATATTACAGAGAAATTACTAACATGAAGTAACAAAGCAATTATGGGATAAGGGCTCATGTAAATTCCCAATTCTAGAACTAGTTTTTTTTTTAAATGTATGCAATGTTGAAGTAAAATCTCATAATGAATTACTTAGAATAGAATTACTGGTATAAAATGAAAATAATTTCTTCAGCTATAAAAAAGAATGTAATTTCTAGGGCCAGGGATTTAGCTCAGTGGTTCTGGTGCCTGCCTTGCTAACACAAAATATGGAGTTGGATCCCCCAGTAACCACATACCACAATGCTGGGTGTGATGGCTCACACCTGTAATTCCAGCATTCTGGAGGCAGAGGCAGGAGCATTGCTATGAGTTCAAGGCTTGTGTGAACTACACAGTGAGCTCAGTACAAAGCGGGACTCTGTGTCAAAAAATAAAAGAATTTAATTTCTAAAAAGAATACAATTATACCAGGTGGAAACAGTACTTAAACCAATAAAGATCAAGTAAGAATGTGTTTTAATTTATTTAGAGAAGACATAAGACCTTTTAGCACAATACATAAAATATAAGAGTTGTTCATCAGGTACTGGTTGCCATTAACATCTTAAATCTTTTCAAGGCTTATACAGTAATCTAAATGAAACACTCAGAAGGCATTGGAAGGCTTGTTGCAGATCTGACTCCAGGAATGAGGAAATAAGCAAATATTTCAGATGGTTGTGTTTCTGGTCACTTAAGTTCATATGCAGATTCATTTGCTCTTGCAGACTATGTCAAAGGTGGCCATTTGGAAAGGACTGATTCAGAGCGGTAGATTCCTGTCAGTCCATCCTGGACCCCGCCCATAATGCTATCTCCCTTCCTTCCCTGAGGAGCAGTGAAATTAGACTTTGAGCTCCTGGTACTGGAACCTGTGGATTCTATTCATTCCTCTGGGTGGAAGCTGGGGGTGGGGTGATAATTTATTCCCTCGGCCTTAGGAAGTTTGGAGAAGCCACTTGTATCTGAAGGGGGAAAAATTCTAACTTTTGAACTTTCTTTTTTTTTTTTTTTTTTGAGACAGGATCTCACTTTGTAGTTCAGACTGGTCCTGAGCTCACTATGTAGCTCAGACAAGCCTCAAACTCAGCAATCCTCCTGCCTCTGCCTCTGCCTCCCGAGGACTGGGATTACAGGCATGAGTTGCCACACCCGGCAGTTTCTTCTTTTTTTGAGTCAGGGTTACACTGTGTAGTCCAGACTGACTTTGAACTCACTATGTAGCCAAACTCACGGTGATCCTCCTGCCACAGCCTCGCTAGTGCTGGGATTGCAGGCATGTGCCATTATGCCTGGCTTAAAGTTCTATTTTGAGGTGCTGGTTATGTTATGTTAGTGACAATAGTGACAAAATAAGATGTTCGGTCCCTAGGAGCCTCCTTGTTCATCGCTGACCCTTGAGTGAAACAAGTAAGAGCGAATGTGGGTGACTGCTAGCCTGGCTCTTTGGTGTGACTAATACTGCCTTCCTCCTTAACGACATCCTTTTCTGAACAATTCCACATACGCAGTATACTACGAAGTGACATTTCCTTTGAAGTTATGATGGGTGCTGATAAAAGGGATTCCAATGTTGGAGTCCTGCTAGGAAAGAAACATAAAGATTTTCTTTGAGAGAAATTCCTGAGATGATCACAAGAGAACGACTCGCATGGGTTGTGTGCAGCCCCTGGGTGGCTCTGAATCATGCGCCAACAGCAGCAGATTTCCTAGATTTCAAGGGCAGTTGGTCCAATCCAGTTGGTTTAACTAGATTGATAGACGGAATGACAGATTGAATTACATTAATTTTGCATCTTCCCCACTTAGGTTTGGTTTAAAAACTACAGATGGATGCAATTGAAATCAAGAAGATCTTTAGGAGAAGATCAATTCCTGAACAATAATAATCAGCTGAAGCCATGGACTCACGGTGAGAGCCCAGTGGTCTAAACACAGCTCCTCACTAGGGTGTATGGAAAGTAGAAATGACTACGTGTCTTACCCAGATTCTCCATAAAGTTTCCTTAGCTTATAAGCCTGTTACAGCTTGCTCTGGGCACCCTAGTGTCAAAAATACGTACACTGTGGGCAGGGGATTTAGCTCGGTCGTTCTGGCATCTGCCTTGCAAGTGCAAGGTCCCGAGCTGGATCATCGGTACCACATACCACAGTGCCCAGCGTGGTGGCTCATGCCTGTAATCCCAGCACTGGGGAGGCAGCGGCAGGAGGACTGCTGAGTTCGAGAGTTTTCTGGGCTACATAGTGAGCTCAGGGCCAGTTTGAACTACAAAGCAAGACCCTGTCTCCCAAAAAAAAAAAAAAAAGTATGCTTCCCCGCAGTTAGCTAGAACAGGCAAGTTCTTAGCAAGCAGGGCTGTGGCTCTTTGGGGTTTGTGGCTGCTGGTAGCACAGTGACTCTCTTGTGTCCCCTCAGGGGAATTCTGAGAGTAAAAGTGTTCAGCATTATGGTTTGAATATGAAAACTGGGCTAAAGCCCCTCTTTGTTTCTGTGGTCTCCTTTAGAGTGGTTAACAAAAGCCAGCCAAGAGCTGTCTGCCCTCACCACAACTCAAAAAAGGATCCTAGCTGAAGCCTTTGAGAAGGACCCATTCCCTGATTCTGCTCTGAGGAAAAAACTGGCTAAAGAAACAGGCATTAAGGAATCCAGGATTCTGGTAAGTTAGCCTGGGTGCTGGCCATACTTGTGATGTCAGTATTCTGGGGTGCTGTGACAGAAAGGCCTTTCCGAGGGGGTGGTGTTGTAGGTAGGTAATCTAGTCAGACTAACTGTAAGCAGTTAGACAGGGCTGGCCCTTGAAAAGCCAACATAGAAGACAGCAAGGGATCTTCACTGAAGGTCAGCATTACCAAATGAGAAAACTACCCACCTACATATAACAAATAGCAGTGATTGATATTCTAAGTAGGCTTCATTCTCGGGGTGGAGACAAAGATTTTAACCCATCCTTCCAGGAAAGATCACTGTTTGAAAATCCTTGTACCCTAGTTACCTGATTTGCTTTCATACTGGATCCCCATTTCATCAATATTTTCTAAGTGACTATGCTTGTTGTAATCTTACTGGTTGATCATGGTTTTTGCCTATTTTGTGATTTCTCATTGTATCAATATTACCTAAGCAACTGTACTTGTAATATTACTGGTTGGCTATACTTTTGTCCCTCTTTAAACCCGCCTCACTGTGGCTTTGCTCCATAAAAAACCCCTGGAGGGCCAAGGATTTAGTTCAAGTGGTACCGTGCCTACCTTGGAAGCACAAGGGCCTGAGTTAAATCCCTGGTACCGCAAAAAAAAAAAAAAAAACCCTGGGAGTGAGGTGACCAGGTTCACCCACTTTCGGGTCACCCTTCTGTCCCTCTTAGGTAGAAGCTTTCTTTTTCAATAAATTTTTCCTACAGTTAACCTCCATTGTTCCTTGAATTCATTCAGTTTTAGAGAACACGAACTCACATTTCAGGTATCTAGCAGGTTGGGAGTTAGGCTTGCTCCCCTGTATCAGTGGCACCAGTAGTGAAGGATTTTACCCATAGGCAAGAACAAGTTTATAAGAAAGGGATCTTACAGCTAAGGTGAGGGAGTGTTTTATTTACTGGTTGGCTAGTTAGTTGGCTTGATCTGGTTTGAGTTTGTGTGTGTGTGTGTGTGTGTGTGTGTATGTGTGGTATTTTGGGTTTTTGTTCTTGTTGTTTTGTTTAGCATCGGAACAGAGCTTCACTCTCCAGTTATGGCTGGTTTTTTTTGTTTGTTTGTTTGTTTGTTTTGTTTTTTTGTTTTTGAGACAGGGTCTCGCTTTGTAGTTCAGGCTGGCTCTGAGCTCACTACGTGGCCCAGGCAAGCCTCAAACTCAACAATCCTCCTGCCTCTGCCTCCCAAGTGCTGGGATTACAGGCGTGAGCCACCACACCCGGCAAGTTATGTCTGGTTTTGAATTCACTATGTAGCCCAGGCTGGCTTCAAGCTCACAGGGATCTTCCTGCCTCAGCCTTCCAAGTTCTAGGATTATACTCATGTGCCACCACCCACAGAAAGAGCAGGGCCTTCCTAAGGGAATGGAGAAGTTATTAATGTTTCATGGCTGCCCAGTATTGTTGCTGGACTGAAGTATGTTATCAAAGAATTTTAAGGGCTGAGAATTTTAACAGTTTTGTCACAAGGGGCTCAGGAAGCTCAGACATGAGAGTTGCAAATCTAAGGACAGCCTGAGCTACATAGACCCTGTGTCAAAGACAATTCTAGTATTTTAATATCTGTAACACCCTATACATCACACCTGTAAGTGACATTGCTCTAGAGGTGTGCCTGAGACTCTTGCTATGTTGAGTTATCACAGCCATCAGAGCAGAAAGAAGTCTGGCCAAAGCTGGGCCTAGTAGTAGACACCTATAATCTAGTACTCTCAGAGGTTAAAGCAAGAGAAGCACAAGTTCAAACCAGCCTGGGCAATTTAGCAACTTAGCAAGAGCCTGTCTCAGAACAAACAAGGGCAGTGGATGTGGCAAAGTTCAAAGGCTCTGGGTTCAATTCCCAGTACTGCAAAAAAATTTAAAAAGTTCAGAGATGCCGGGTGTGGTGGCTCACGCCTGTAATCCCAGAACTCGGGAGGCAGAGACAGGAGGATTGCTGAGTTCAAGGCTTGCCTGGGCTACATAGTGAGCTCAGGGCCAGCCTGAATTACAAAGCGAGACCCTGTCTCAAAAAAAAAAAAAGTTCAGAGATGATAAATATCTTACCCTATACTTTATTTTCCCAAACCAAATCAGAAGCATTCATTTAGAATCACAAACAGGCAAAACATGGGGAAACTTGAAAGTAAATACCTATTTTGAGAAGTCTGTTAGGTTTTCTAACACTTTGGCAGTGTTGTCTTTTGGGGTAAGATACTTCTTTCTTAGGAGGAGCTGTCCTGGGCACAGGAGAATATTTTTCAGCATTCCTCCTAGCCTCTGCCAATTAAGTACCAGGAGGTTTGTGCCCACTCCCCTACTTGCATTTGTGACAGCAATAAAAAAGAATAACCATGTAGATATAGTCTACTTGATGGACAAAATCGTCTCCATGGACTACCTTATACCAAAGTGATAGTGATAATGATTTCATCTATGGTAAGTGCTGAAGATGTAGGAAGCACAGCCATAAGCTTTATGCCATAGAAACTCCCCAAAACGTTTATTTCATTTATTAACCCTTGATGGGAGGTCAACATCACATGTCAAATGCATATACACACACAAACACACAGAGAAGAGATGATCAAAATATATGATGAATGCTTGAATTTTAAAATTTAAATTAACTTTATAAGGGGTAGAAAGCAAACTAGGGTCAGGGTTTGCAGAAGAGCCAGGCTGCAGCACAGGAACCACATACAACATTATCGGGCGTGGTGACTCATACCCACCAGTAATCAGGGCCACCTACCACAATGCCAGGTGTGGTAGCTTACACCTGTTATCCCAGCATTTGGCAGGCGGAGGCAGGAGGATTGCTGAGTTTCAGGTTTGCCTGGGCTACATAGTGAGCTCAGAGCTAGCCTGAACTACAAAAGTGAGACCCTGTCTCAAACAAAACCAAAAATAAAATACAGTGAATGCTGCTGCCTAGTGCCATCTAATAGGACAAGTTGTAACTCATGAGTGTGTCCCTAGCCATGTTATTCACTGGATCTGGCACTGTGCTATTTCTGGCTTTTCTGCAAAATTAAAATGATCATGAAAGGTGAATGGTTTGAATTGAGTCTGAACAGCAAGACAGCCAAAGCAGGCAAGCTCAGGACACTCAGGAAAGAAGATTCCAGGGTGCTCAGAAAGTGGCAGGAATATAGATATGTGGTTTAGAAGAGAAGAGGAATATTTTTGAGGAGAATTAATAATAATGTGATTTTTACTTCTTTTTTTTTTTTTTTTTTTTTTTTTGAGACAGGGTCTTGCTTTATAGTTCAGGCTGGCCCTGAGCTCACTGTGTAGCCCAGGCAAGCCTTGAACTCAGCAATCCTCCTGCCTCTGCCTCTGCCTCTGCCTCTGCCTCTGCCTCTGCCTCTGCCTCTGCCTCTGCCTCCCAAGTGCTGGGATTACAGGCACGAGTCACCACACCCAGTATTGTTGTATGTGGTTACCAGGGATCTAACCAGGGGCCTTGTGCTTGCTAGGCAGGCACCAGAACCATTGAGCTAAATCTCCAGCCCATACTATGATTTTTAAAAATTTTAAACATTCACCAAATTTTTCCGTCACACCCAGCATAAGCACTCTGTAAGTAGATTTTACATTTATAGTTCCTTTTCTTTTATTGTTTTTGTGGCACTAGGGATTGAACCCAGGGCCTTCATTCAAAACCACATTCCCAGGCCTTTTTTATTTTTTATTTTAAGACAGGATCTCGCTAAGTAGCACACTTTGGGCTCATACTTAGGATCCTTCTGTCTCAGCCTCGATCAGTGCTGGGATTTTATGTGTGCACCACCACTCCAGGTAGTAAACTCTACACACGATATAGGACACAGCTGGAATTGCTTATGCTCATTATGTCTATGTCTTCCTTTCCCTCACTTTAGATATGGTTTCAGAATCAGAATTCTCTGTATCCTGACCAACACAGTGAGCTGCTGAGTCTCTTGGTAGAATGCACAGATGAGAGACCAGATGTGACTCTTGAGCAACAGCATGTTAACCTGTCCATGCTCCCGTGTGAGGGTCACCATTTTCCTCCCTCCAGTTCCTCCTGCAGCAAGGAAACATTTGTACCTGCTCCTTTTCCATCAGATGTGTCCTTGGACCTCTGGGATCCCTTCCAGGTCTCTGTGACCCAAGAACCAAGTGTCACAGTTGAGCAGCCCACCCAGGCTATGGAGGGAGGTGAGAGCTCTGAGCCCCCTCTGACATTTAAGGATCATCTGCTTAAACTGTTGGCTCCAGCAGAGACCTTCGCAGACACTCAAGCTCCTTTCTGCTACCAAGACCAAGAAAAATGCCAAAATGACCAAGGATACAATGGCACAGGAGCAGCCCTGCAGGGAAAGAATCACTCTCAGTCTGATCCTGAGCACAAGGAGCAAGAATTTCCAGATCTGAGTCACACTGACTTATCCTACATCATCCAGTGGTGGGACAAGGGCTGCAAGGCGCTCATGGCAGAATGGCAGCCTCTGGGAGGAACGCCCTGAAGACAGCGAGTGCCAGCAGCAGTCACAAGGGCACAGCCACCCACATAAGCAACCTGTAGAAACCCAGAGCCTTTTGGTACCTTCTGGGATCCACAGATTCTCAGTAAAAGCTCCAACTTTATCTGCAATAAGACCTTTGTGGACTCACTGAGCCCTCAGTGAGGAGAGTTGTAAGCTCTGCTCCACATGATGGATGGAGGGCTTTCTGTGCTGGGCTTCACTTAGCACAAAGTTTTCAAGGTACATCCATATTGTGGCATGTATCCTTTCATCACTTCTTTTTTATCCTAATGACTAAAGACACCAAGCATTTTCATGTGTTTATTGGCCACTTATTTGTCTTTTTTCCTGTACCAGGGATCAAACTCAGAACCCTGCACTTGCCAGGTAGGCATGGTGCCACTGAGTTACATCATCGGCCTTGTATATATCTTCTATGGAGAAATGTCTATTCATATTTTTTGGCTATTTTATAATTAAGTTGTCATTATGTATTCTGGACAAAAGTTCCTTAACAGATATTTGATTTACTAATATTTTCTCACATTTCAAAGACCTTTTCTTTCTTTTAAAAATGTTTATCTCGGTGCTCGCTTCGGCAGCACATATACTAAAAATGTTTATCTCAGGCCGGAGATTTAGCTCAGTGGTTCCGGCACCTGCCTCGCAAGCGCAAGGCCCTAAGTTCGATCCCCGGTAACCACATACAATGCTGGACGTGGTGACTCACGTCCACCAGCAATCAATACCACATACCACAGTGCCGGGGCGTGGTGGCTCATGCCTGTAATCCCAGCACTTGGGAGGCTGAGACAGGAGGATTGCTGAGTTCGAGGCTTGCCTGGACTACATAGTGAGCTCAGGGCCAGCCTGAACTACAAAGTGAGACCCTGTCTCAAAAAAAAAAAAAAAAGTTTATCTCAGGCCGGAGATTTAGCTCAGTGGTTCCACCGCCTGCTTACCTAGCAAGTGCAAGGTCCTTGGTTTTATCCGGTAACCACATACAATGATATGATCTTGGGCACAGTGGCCCATGCCCACCAGCAATCAATACCACACCCCACAATGCCAGGCGTGGTGGCTCATGCCTGTAATCCCAGCACTCGGGAGGCAGAGGAAGGAGGATTGCTGAGTTCGAGGCTTGCCTGGACTACATAGTGTGCTCAGGGCCAGCCTGAACTACAAAGCGAGACTGTGTCTCAAAAAAAAAATGTTTATCTCAGTAGTGGTACATTCCTATAATTCCCAGCACTTGGGAGGCTGAGGCTGGAAAATCCATGTTCAGGTTCATACTGGGCTACACAGTGAGTTCAGGGGAGCCTCAACTATATAGGGAGACCCTATCAAAAAAAAAAAGGATCTTATTTTAATCATTGAGTAATAATGTGGTCTTTGGCTTGTCTTCACATCACTGAGCACATGAGTTTTTTAAAATTAGTCTACTGTATGTCTTTGTACCAGGAAATCTGATTCAAAATATGTAACAACTCCTTTCTTTTCCTTTTTCCTTTTTTTTTTTTTTTGTAAATAAGAGACTTAGCTTGGTATAGTTTTCTAGTCTCAACTTATGCTTTAAAGACATAATTCAGAAATGTATTTTACAAAGTGGTCCAATATCCTGAAACTGTTTATTTTTATTATAATTTTTCCTTTATTTTAGTGGCTTATGAAACAGGGTCTCACATTGTAGTTTGGGCTAACCCTGAGCTCACTATGTAGCCCAGGTGAGCCTCAAACTCAGCAATCCTCCTGTCTCTGCCTCCTGAGTGCTGGGATTACAGGCATGAGCCACCATACCCAACATTGTGGTATGTGGTACTGATTGCTAATGGGCAGAGACACCACGCCCATTATCGTTGTATGTGGTTCCTGAGGATTGAACCAGGGGCCTTGTACTTGCTAGGCAGGCATGGGAACCACTGAGCTAAATCTCCAGTCCTAAATTCCAATTTTTTTTTTTTTCTTTTTGGAGACAGGGTCTCGCTTTTGTAGTTCAGGCTGGCCCTGAGCTCACTATGGTGCCCAGGCAAGCCACCGTGAACTCAGCAGTCCTCCTGTCTCTGCCTCCCGAGTGCTGGAATTACAGGCGTGAGCCACCACGTCCAGCATTGTGGTATGCGGTGTTGATTATTGGTGGGCATGTCTCCACGCCCAGCATTACATGTGGTTACCGGGGATCAAACTCAGGTCCTTGTGCTTGCAAGGCAGGCGCCAGAACCACTGAGGTAACCCTCCAGCCCCTAAATTCCAATTTTTTAAACCTAAATAAACTTGCTTTGTTTGGCCAGGGATTTAGCTCCATGGTTCCAATGTCTGCCTGGAATAAACTTGCTTTGTTTGGCCAGGGATTTAGCTCCATGGTTCCAGTGTCTGCCTGGCATGGTGACTCATGCCTGTAATCCCAGCACTTGGGAGGCAGAGGCAGGATTATTGTGAGTTCCAGACTAGCCTGGGCTATGTAGTGAATTCAGGACCTGGCTAAACTACAAAAATTTGCTTTATCAATTTGTATTAGGATTTCTCTTAGAGATTGATAGGTGGGAGAGGAGCTGAGGTCATTTACTTGAGACTTCTTTTTTTCAATGTAGGTATCTATAAAGTTTTGTGTTTGATTTTAATTTTTGTTCCTTTCTAAATGTAGGTTGTATTTAGTCACTGATGCATATGTGCTATAACCCAGCTGGGAACATTAGAAATTCTTTTATCTTCTGTAATCCCAGCATTTGGAAGACTGAGGCTGGAAGATGGCAATGAGTCTGAGGCCACCCTGGACTAGTGAGTTCAGGCCTATCTTAAACTACATAGGAAGATACTGTGTCAAGAAAAAAAAAATGGAAAAAGAAAACCCTTGTCCTCCAAGGAGACATAGAATCACAGTTATATATAAAATATGTGTATGGTGATGGCATAGGGTCAGCAGTCAGTCTGCAAGGCTTAGGGAGCTGACTCCAGGTTCTGTCCCCAAAGTCCACGGCTACAAAATGGGGGTCGACTGAGCTGGGCTGAGCATCTATAATCCAAAATGTGAAGAACCCCCAAACCTGAAATACTTTGAGCACAAATATGATCCCATAAGTAGAAGATAACAAAACCGACCTGAGTGCTGGGCGTGGTGGCTCACACCTGTAATCCCAGCACTCAGGAGGCAGAGACAGGAGGATTGCTGAGTTCGAGGCTTGCCTGGACTACATAGTGAGCTCAGGGCCAGCCTGAACTACAAAGCAAGACCCTGTCTCAAAAAAAAAAAAAAAAGACATTATATGAGAGGTCATAGTCAAATGGAGGCTGGGGAGAGGGATTTGGCTCAGTGGTTCCAGCATCTGCCTGGCAAGTGCAAGATCCCAAGTTCCATCCCTGGTTCCCTATACCACAATGTCAGGCATGGTGGCTCACACCTATGATCCCAGCATTTGGGAGGCAGAGGCAGGAGGATTGTTGAGTTTCAGGCTAGTTTGGGCTATATAGTCAGCTCAGGTCCAGCCTGAACTACAAAGTGAGACCCTGTCTAAAAAACAAAAAGGTAAAAATAATGTATAGGCAGGTCTCCTGATCAAAGGTACTGCCCAGCTCCAGCCCCCTCCTTTTTGCCCCCGATGGGGCTATGCTGGCCAACCCAGGGTACTTAGGGACTGTGGCCTACTTTTCTAAGGCCAGCTCTGGCTGCCCTGAACTGCCAGATTGGTCTCCAGTCTGGCATACTGGCTGCAGTCCTGCTCAGATGTACTAATGTGGAATAGGCCATGGGCTCCACTCTGACCAGCTCTTCCTGGCCCCTCCAGAAACCAGTAAGATTCTTGGCTTTGGGGCCTCAGAACCCTCAGCAGGGAGCTGGTGGGGTTATTCATAGTTACCCCCCTGAGACAAGTACAGTCCCTCCCCTAAGGCTTCCCACTCTCATCTACATGCCCAACTTGGGAAGCCAAAGAGCAGGTAGAAGCCAGTTCAGCAATATCAGAGTTTGGGTTCAGAGCAGGGTATAGTGTCTGGGGTATAGAGACTGGAACTGCTGTAGGCAGGAAATGGAGCCGAGTGCAGGCTTGGGCCATGGACTTATGCTAAGTGATATTACCAGGTATATTTGGGCATCAAATATGCTGAGCTACTGCTGTCCAACATCAGAAGGATTTTTATCTTCACTCACAGATTCCTGTTGAACTGTGAATCAGGAACCGAATGAGCTTGTTGATGACATTTTACTATTGGGTATGTTTCTGCCTCTGATAGGCTACCTATAGCCAAAGGGTCTTATATTTCATAGTCAGGAGTATGGAGTTCGTAACACTCCCTTTCATCAGCAATGTATCCATCAGGAGGTTATTGACAGAGTGACACTGTCCTGGCACATCTCTATGTCTTTATACTTCAGAGTGGAGATGCGGGCAACTTTCCTCTTGTTCTCCAGAAGCTGCTTCTAGGTATACCAGAAGCATGAATACTTGAGCTGGGTGTTGTCCTTTGACTGTCACTCACTAGAGTGCCCTGTTCAGTGTGGGCCACTTTCCAGAAGCCATGCATGTTGAGCTGCCCCATGAAGCTGGCCCTGTTGTGCTTACAGTACTAGGGCAGTATCTCCTTGGCAAACTGACCCAGCCCTAATGTGGAAGTTATTCCTGTTCAGGCTCTAGTAGATGGCCTGTCAGTGTGCACTCTGGGTCATTCGTGAAGATCCTTATCTTGGTCAGGGGAGTCAGAATATATCTGGGTCCAATCACACCAAAGCCCATAGGCAGATCCACCTCAAGTGAGGCAAGAGGTAGAATAACAGCCACAAAGTAGAGTTGAGGGCCAGGCTGCCACCAGGCCCTTATTGCTGCAGCTAACACACACACACACACACACACAAAATCTCCACTTCCATGTTGCTTTTTTTTTTTTTTTTTTTGCAGTACCAGTGATCAAACTTGGGCCCTTGTGCTTGCAAGCTAGGTACAGTACCATTAGAGCTAAATCCCTAGCCCTTCCACATTTCTTCTTTTTATTTTTTTAATTTTTTTAATTCTTTGTTGGTACAATTTATATACATCTCAAAATCATACATAACATCAGGGAATTTGTACCAATATACGACACAAGTTAATTCTCATTTTTACCCATATCCCTGCCCACCCACACCTCCCCACCCCCTATATACATGCTCTTTTATTTTCTTTCAGAATCTTTTTTTTTTTTTTTTTTTTTTTTTTTTTTTTTTTTTTTTTTTTTTTTTTTTTTTTTGCTTTTTGGAGACAGGGTCTTGCTTTGTAGTTCAGGCTGGCCCTGAGCTCACTATGGTGCCCAGGCAAGCCACTGCGAACTCAGCAATCCTCCCGTCTCTGCCTCCCGAGTGCTGGGATTACAGGCGTGAGCCACCACACCCAGCATTATATGTGGTAACCGGGGATCGAACTCAGGTCCTTACGCTTGCGAGGCAG